>PVJX010006910.1:0-74364 GCA_004027295.1 Dolichotis patagonum
TAACCCCGATAGAATACCTCCACATTGAAGGGATATCAGGTCTCTGAGCAGGGAACTGATGACGTCATGTTGTGAGCTGTCCAGTGTAGCAAGGACTAGAGCATCTTCCAGCTGATGGCTATTTAGGAGCTGACTGTGGCCAGCCGCCACATGAGCTTGGAAGTGGGTCCTGCCACAGTTGAGCTTTCAGATGAGATGTGAGCCCTAGTTGACAGCTCGATTGCAGCTCTGTGATTCATCAAGGAAGAGAACCTTATATGCTGTGCTTGTATTCCTAGCCCACCGAGACTGTGACACAATAAATCTGTGTTATTTTAAGCAGCTAAGTCATGGTAACTTGTTGCACAGCAATAGACAGCTAATAGAAAGGATCCTTCAATTCTTCATGGCTCTCTGACTTTTCTATACGTGTTTCTTGCACAACACTTTTCACAACCTATTCTCTACTGTGCACATAACTCCCAAATTTGTGTCATTAAACTGGAATGGTCTGCTGAGCTTCACATGTAAAATTTCAGATCTACATGCACCTCAGACTGACTGTATCTAAAAGTTAACTGATTCCTACCTGCTGGTTCCAGTCCATTTCCTATCTCATCCTCCCAACTGGGTAAGCCAAACCCTTGTGATTGCCCTTGATTGTCTCCCCTCTATGTGATCTTTTAAATGAAGTCAGATCTAATATTTCTTCACTTAAAACTTTTCCACGCCTTGCAAACATTGCACTTTTAATCAAGTCCAAGCTCCCTACTACATATAGCTGGTAAGCGTTGTGTGATCTGATCTCTGATCACACTGTACACTTAAATCTAACAACCAACCTCTTCCTCTGACCTCTGCAATTTTCCTCCAATGAGCTACATTAAAATTTCTTCAGATTGTGAAACTTGTCACAGTTTGGCTCTTCATTATGACTTCTTGCACTATACTTGCATTACTTGCCTGTGCTTGCCTTCTTCACATCCACTTTGTTTCATTCACTTCTGCTCATCATTCTTGTCTGTTGAAATCCACTTTCTCCAAGAAGCTGGTCTTGAGCATTTAAGTTGTCTGACTACTGATGCTCTTGTCTGTGTTAATATTTCCTATATTACACAATGCTCGAAAGTACTGTATTTCTCTCAATCAAGTACTTATATATTGTTTAGAAATACCTGCTTTTCATAGCTGCCCTTGTATTGTAAACTCCGTAAAAAGCAGGGACAATGTTGAAAGTTTTCATTAGTGAATCCCTTTTGCTTCATAGAGTGTTCAATTTTAATTTGTATATCCTGTTCACTATCAAGCTGGAACTTTTCATGTGCCTACAAACCATTTTTATATCTTGTTTTGTGTGATTTCTGTTCAAATTGCCTGCTTTTAGTTGAGGTATTTATTATTTTAGTATTTTAACTTTAAGAGTTCTTAGATGTATAGAGAGGTAGGTAAATAGATATAGATGTGTTTTGCTAATATTTTCTTCAGTCTGTGGCTTGTCTTTTTATTTTCTCAAAATATCTTTCAAAAAGGAGGTTTTAAAATTGACCAATTCCCACTTACCTATATTTTTTATGACTTTTTTGTTTTAGAAAATCTTTTGCTTAATGCAAAGTCTTAAGATTCTATTATTTGTTTCTTTTAGAGCTTTAATAATTTTGTCTTGTGTGTTTTGGTTAATTATCATTTCAAGTTAATTTTTTCCATATGGTGAAAGGCAAGAATTCAATGTTCATTCTTTTCCATATGGATATCTAGTTACTTCAGTACAGATGTTGAAAATATTTTTTTCTATTGAATTACCTTTGCATTTCTTTTGGAAACAATTTGACCAAATATATGCAGATATATTTCTGGACTCTAGGTTAGAACAGTAACCACAGCTCGTGGAATCACCTGAATCATTGAGCTGATATGTAGCAGATATTAAAAGGAACATAAGGTTTCAGAAGAAATTGAGCAGAGACACGAAAGAGCATTGATTTCTGATCTTTCAACCAGCCGTCACTTTTCTCGTTTCCCCTTTGTCTCCACTCAGAGTAAATTATTTAATTTTTCCTAGGACCCAGTGGAAAGGAAATGAGAAGTCAAAAGTAGGTTCCTTGAAACTTGGAATTTGTGTTGGTTAAGTTTAATTGTGTCAAATAGATTGGCTTGGAAGCTGCCTTGGGGATTAGAAAAGCAAGCTTCTGGGTATGTCCAGGGGGGTCTGGAAAGCATAACTGTGAGTACTGTGTATGGTCCCCGGCTCTTTTCCTCTTTCATATTGTTTCCCTTTTCTGTTTTGAAATTGCAATGATACAAGTGTATTTACTTTATCACATCTTTCTGCCATGATGTTTGTTCCTCAAGACCAGCCTACTATGGACTAAATCACTTGAAATCATGAGCCAAATTAAGCCTCTCTTCTTTTAAACTGTATGTCAAATATTGTGTTTTAGTGGAAGAAAGGTTAATACAGAAAATCATACTAGAGAAGTAGAGTTGTTGCCATAACTACATGAACATGTGATTTAGAAACCTTTGGAACTGATTTGATAGAGGAGTTTGGAAAATATGGGAGGTACAAGCTAGAGAAACCTTAGAATGGTGTAAGCAGAAATTGAGAGGTAATTCTGATCAGAGCTCAGATCAGAAAAAAAGATGAACAGGAAAGGCCAGTTCATGAGATTTGAGGTGGGAATAATGATTCTTTTGGGAGCTGGGCTAGAGGCCATGTAGGTTACATGTAGCAAAAAAATAAATTGTTTACATTTTCCCCATGTCTCAAGACTTTGCATGAAATAAAGATTAATGGTAGTGGAATAATTGTTCTGGAAAAGGAAATGTCAAGGAAGCCCAATCAGACTGGCATGAGTACTGCTAGCTGCAGTTAGGCAGATTTATGGATAGAATCAGGGGCAAAAAACAGAACAGAGAATTTTGAAAAATTTAAATTGTGACCCCAAATTTAAGTTGAGGTGAAAGGAGGTATGGTTATGAAGAGTGCTGTTATACAGAAAATATCTACTTTACACAGAGTCAAGAAGAAAGATACCTTCAAGGCAACTCAGAAATCACCAAGACTCCATGCATCACATGCTTAAGAGTATAAAAGTGTCAACTGTTCATTTGGAAAGAAAGTCTTTGTTTTGCCTGTCCATGTAGAACCTCCCAGGTAATTGATTCCTTCAGATTCCTGTCACCATAGTGAGCCATCCAGTAACTCAGAATGAACTGTAGTCATGATCCAAGGGGCCCTGGATATTGCTCTTGTTGACAGCAGACCTTGGCATTGCCCATGTGGTGCTGGTTTTACTGGCATGAAGAATGCAAGAGTTATAAATTTGGGGGTGGGGGAATCCACCCAGGTTTTAAGGAAAGAAGTAGAAGGTCAGAAAACAATACTCTTTCTGAGCTGTGCAAAAGGCTGTGGAAATGAAGTCAAAGGTGAAGAGGAGAAGTTAGGGAGTTGGAGATGCTGGAATATGGAACACTGAAGAAGCTTCAGGCTGTGAGTGGAGCCAGTCCAAGAGAGATGCCGTGTTGACCACAAACTGCAAGGTACAAAGGGTGGGACCACTCACATCATCTGGCACTCACATCTCATCACTTTGTTCCTCAGACCCCCAACATGGAACTACTTAAAGTTTGCCCTGCAGGACTTTGGTATTGTTTACATCACATTCTTTTTTGTCCCTCTATTTCTCCTTTTTGGAATGGGAATGTTACCCATGTCATTGTACCTTAGAATTCTGTAACTTGTTTTATTGTTTTTACAGGGGTTCAGAGCTAATAGTTTGCTTAGAGTTTTAGAAGAGACTTTGACTTGGAAATTTGACAGTACTGGGGCTGTTGAGAGTTTTGGGAAGGGATTGCTATGTTTACTTCGTATGTATGATCATTGTATCACATTAGGTGAAACTGTGACCTTGTGTTTGCTTGAGGATTAATTACGGTTTAAAGAGATGTGTTTGCATATCAAATTGACATGGGTTGGAATTAGTAGTTATGCTTACATGACTTGGGAGCCGCCTAGAAGTTTAGTAAAATATGCTTCTGGGTATATCTGAATGGGTCATGAAGGCCTCACTTCATACTGCATATGTGGCCCCTGGTTAATTTCCTCTCTGGTGCTGTTCCCCTGCTCCATTTCTTGGCCACCGTAAACTAAGCTCCTTTGTTCTTCCATGATGTCTTTGCTTTGGAGCCAGGTGACTATGGACTGAATCTCTCATGCCATGAGCTAAATTAAACCTCTCCCCTTTAAGTGACAGTATGGAAAAACTAATACACAACCCTTTAATCAAATAAAAAAGTTGAACTCTGTATTCTAGTTTCTTTGCAAAATCAGTAAAAGTTTTCATAGTAGCATATTATTATTTTTACTTTCCAAGTTTGTTTCTTAGCTCTGCTGAAGTCTTCAATTAGATGCATATAGCTCTCATTACATTAGAAAATTTTCATTCAGACTCTGTGGATAAGTATAGATGAAACCATCATAAGAAAAGCATAATCAGGATAATTCACATTCATGGGAACTCCTAAAGCTGAGTGAATGCATATCAAGAAGAATAACACAAGACTAATTGATCTACATGGATAAAAGGGATAGAATGGATCCATATTTACACCTAAATTTGTTCCACATTTTATGCTACTAGAATTCACAGCTTACTTTGAAATGTCTTTGAAAGGTGGTATTTGTTCAATGAATACATTTAAAAATAGTGCCAGAGTCTTGACTGAATCCCAGCCCCCCTAGCAAATTCCAGAGAAGATAGAAGAATTCTTGGCATTTTACTATACTATGAACTCTTTCATTTCATTTTTCAAAAATAACCTCTGTATTTTCAAAAATGCTGCTCTTCCTCCAGACACTACTGTCAGAAAGCCTCATCTGTGTTAGATGAAAGCATTTTTATGTCTTGGTGGCTGTCTCCTCTATTAGCCATTTCAGTACAGCACTGTTAATAGGAGTTGAAGATATACTTCCTGAGAGCCTGCGTGTGCTGTGTCATCTTGAAAGTCTGAATTACCCTACAGGTATATTGGCCTATTACCTGCACACATACATAACGTGATGACAATTTTTATACCTGAATCATCATTTTGTTTGCTTCTTATGCCTCTGTATTACATACGAAGTTTTTTGTTTGCATCACTCCCGTATGCATGGCCTTATTCTCAGTCACCTTGTAGTTGTTTGGAATCTTGATGTATTTTTTTTAACTTTTTCATAAACTCCATAAAGAGAAGTACTGCAGCCTACTTATCTATGGACTTTCCAAAGCTCTAAAGCAGTTCTATGAAGTTTATTTCACTTAGTGGATATTTGTTGAGATGATTTTTCTTGCAAAATATTAATAAAAACCAAGAATAATTCACTAATTATGTGCTAATCATTATTATTGAGGCTTCACTCTAGTTGCATGGCCAGGAATACAATTAAGCTCATGGCCTATTCAAGTCTCAGTACTGAGAAGACAAGCCTGACAGTGTGGGATGATTAAAATGCTCAATGTTCAATTAGCCTTCTTGGATTAAGGCTAGTAAAGGAAAAGGCAGGTGATTTAAATTTGTATTATGGGGGATATTATTTTACAAAAACCATAAGAGGGCAATTTTGAAAGGGCATTCAATGCTTAAAACTTAAAATATCAGAAGCGTTATTTTGAAACTACAAGTAGATAAAAGGAATACAAATACAGCAAAAGTGAGTGGTCCAGACTAGAACTGAAAAATGCAGCTGAAAACTCAACATGCAGAATTTATTTAATCTAGCAGAAATAGGAAAAGGCGAATAATATAAATGATTTCTAAATCTACAGTGACATCCATTATCATAAATTACCAATTACCAGTAATGCTATGATACTAAATGTAATTTTCTTGAGTCATTACATTTCACAGACATATCATAATAGTAAGTATATAAAAATATATCCATATTTTTCATATATGAAATGTGAACTAATTTCCCCTATTGGGAAGCAAGGAAGTTATACTTTCTTTGAAGTATTATGAGAATGAAGTCAGTGATAGGAAGTCACAGAGCTGTGACCAGTGTGGAAGTATGGGGTGTGTACTCCCCAAATCCATTGTACCCCCAGAATTCAGGAGCTACCTTTGACATGAACTGGGTAAAATTCGCTAAAATCAGAAATAGACTGTTTTAAGAGATGGCTTCTAAATATGTTTCTGCTTAGGGTTTTCCAAAGCTTAGTCATTTTAGAATTTATTTTAAGAGTTAAATCTTGTCTTTTCACATGGTGGGTGCATTCTACGTATTTCACAGAGGCTGAGTGGCTTCTGGAAGGAACCTTGGTGGGCTATAGAACACAACTCTACCTAATCAGAGGATTTACTAAAAAAAATGAGGTGGTCTGATCTATCTATAAATACATTGCATAATTTCACCCACTTTAAACATCCACATCCTAATTTTGGACTCTTCCAAATAGCCTTCTGATATAAAAATCTGAAATTTCATTTATTAACTCTAGTTCTGTTCCATAGCATCACAAAGCTTAAAATCTGCGCTAATGCCCCCGAAATATTTGAATTTGATTCTCCCTAAAGCATTCTATTAAGCTGGTTAAGTGTTTCCAACTCCTGGGGTAATATAATTCTAGTTCTTTTATAATGGTGGTTGATCTCACCCCAGTGCCCCTCTTTTGAATGAATTCTCATTTGTTTACATCTTTAAAGTATGCCAGCTTTCATTATAGAAAAATGGACAAAATATAAAAAGAGCTAATTCATGAGAGAAGAAATGTAAATTGCCAAGAAATATGCAAAAATTTAATTTCCACAGTAATCCATTAAATGCTAGTTAAAAGACAATAGCATTTTCTTGCACATATTATTCTGGCAAATATGAAAAAAATTTGCCATCTTGGCAAGCGCTCAAGACAGCAGGCACCACTGTATGCTGGTGTCATGGAAGAAAAGAATGAGAGAAGTTTTTAAAAGTTCATGAACATAGCTGTTTACCATATAAGGAAAAGTGAGAAGAGAGGAGATGTTAAATAGATGATAGTACAATATAGCTTTTAAAAATGTTTTAGGATTATTTAAAGATATTCAGAGAAAGTGCTTTCAATTTCATATTAGGGAGACAAAGTAAGCTATAAAACATCATCATATATATGTATACATTATTAATAATATTTTTAGAAAAATATTAGATGAATACCAGGCAGTATGATACTGGATATTATATATTTATCTTTTACATGTTTCTAACAATGAAATCTTATTACTTTCAGTTAGAAAGTAAATGAAAATTTATTACTTTTATTGTAATATTTATTACTTTTAGTTAGAAAGTAAATGAAAATTTTTGAGGACTTCTAGAAGTGCTATGATCAGTCCTGATCATTGCTTTTTTTTCTGTGTCTTTGGGTATTAATGACCTTTTTAATGTGCTACGTTTCCTATTAGTGTTCTACAGTTTCCAAATATTCTTCATGACTTTTCCTATTAATTAATTCTCTTGTCCTTGTTAAGCCTATGTTTCTTCTGGTCAAATTTGGTTTCACTGAGTTCTTACATTGTGCAGTTGAGTACTTGTTATTTTTCTGTTGTTCCACGTTCAACAGCATGATTCACAGAACCTGGCAGGGCACTGATGTCCTCATTCAGAATTAAAGCCTTTTCTTCATCAAAGAATGAAGAGTGGACCTTTTTTGATGATTTCAAAATGGCATTCTTCATAATCACTTTCACTCAAAGATGTTTCGGCCAAACTGTTTCAATTTGAAGTAAAATTGCCATTATAGATGAAAGACCATTCAATATCCACTTAATCCACATGTGTTACACTTCTCGAGAAATTTATACATTTGGTAGAAAACTAATCCACATATGTTATACTTCGCGAGAAATTTATACATTTGGTAGAAAATTCTGGAAGATTGTACAAATTGCGTAAGCACGGACATTGTGTGTTTGAAAAGTTTTGTCAATGATAGATGCAAGAACTCTCACTGTATAGTGTAAGGTGCTGCTGGTATGTATACCTTGCATGCTTGTGTCATTGAAGAATTTTAATCATGTCCATAGGGATAATGAGGCTGCTACTCTGATTAAACAGCACATTGCTGTAAAGCACCATAAGATATTCTTAACACCAGCTACAACTGCAATAAAGATACCCGTGTCTATGCCAGTTACTAACACCAGGCTCTACAGTGTCTAAATTTCATGACAAATTTTACACTGATCTGGAAGAAAGTAAACACTGACAGAATCTCTTCTCTATTTTGCTTTTAGAGTTCCAGCTAATCTATCTCATGGGTATATTAAGAAAATTTATAAGCGAACATGCAAAGCACTTTTTTTTCCCAAGACAGACAGCAAACAGTTTCTATTAAGTGAAATAGAACTTCAGCAAAAAAAAAAAAAAAAATCTATCTGCATTCAAGGAAAGGACTTGTAGAGACTTTCAAAAAAATGTCAAATTGTAGAAAATATTGGGCAGGGAAGGGAAATATCGAGAAAGAATATAAAGACCTCTTTTCTTAAGAATAACCTATGTTTTGGGATGGTCCTTCAATTGATGACATTTTATTCTTTATTCTCCCTTTGCTCAAGCTGCCAGTGGGAATAAAGTAAAAGAGAGGTGAAAGAGTATTTGCAACTTGAAAATTTGAGAACAGCAATTTCATATTTTACTTAAAAAAAGACCATGACAGCACTGCCCAGCCCTGAAGACCAAAGGAGACTTGAAAGGGAGGCTAATCTTTGTGCTATCTTGCAATGAAACAGGCACAAAATGAAGGGGCTGATCAAAGGGGAAGGTGGATCTATCTTACTTTAACCGCAAATCATTAAGACGTTGAAAGTCATGTTACTTCTATTGCTGAAAGACTAAAACCACTTAGAAGTGTCTCTAACTTATGAGTTTCTCTTTCTGCTTCCTCGGGCAAAAGAAATCATATCCTCTCTTCTTGGCATAATAGAATCTAGATCAATATTTTGTTCTCTAGTTTATTCTGTTTCAGGTGTGGGTAGTGGCACCCATGCAGAGGAAAGATTTTTCTACAGGTCCTAAACCTGGAATAAGAATTAACCGTACAAACAACTCATACAGTCGCACAAAACAGTGATTCTCTTGTAAATGTATGTCTTCAGGACCAAGAGAATTAGTGCAGAGATTTGTATGTCTTCATCGACCCTGGTCCCTTCCCTTGCTGGGCCAGCCCACAATTAGACAGCACAGTCCACCTTGCCCCCAGGCCTGTGACTGAGTCTGGCTGGTGGAATGTGGCTGGGGTGATGTGTGCCACTTACACTTGCCCATAAAACCCTGCAGCACAACATTCATCTTGATCTCTCCTCATCAGTGGAAAGACAGAGAGGACTGCAGGGCCTGGTGGAGGGTGAAGTCCTAAGATGGAGGGCGCCTTTGTCCTTGAGTCACCTTTGAAGAGGAGCTGGTTGGAGAGGATAAGTAAGCTTGTATTTGAGAGAGAAACAGGCTTCATTGCATAAAAGCGCCAATAGTTGGGAGTTCTTAGTTACATCATTAGCCCACCCCAAGTGGATGGAGTGTTTGAGCCAAATTGGTTTTTTTCAAAGCACAGTCTGTCACTGTCTGTGTGATCTTAGGCACAACACTTCACCTTTCTGTGTTTCAATTTCTTCATGTGTGGAAGGGTGAGAATGGTGTTATGTACCTCACATAATATTTGGGGGATTGGATCAGGTATTCTGCCCTTTAATAAACCTAGAGTAGAAGTTACTATTATTTATTTCCAATAATAAATTCTCACCTTGAGATCCCTTCCAAATACGCATCCCTTATGGAGTTAGATGAAGTATGAAGAAAGAAAAAACAATAAGGAGAGATGAAAAGGAGGGAAAGGAAGGTTGAGAAAGGGCAGGAGGAGTTCTTTATTTGAAGTAGCTCATTGCTAACCTGACTTTGTGAGTAAGACTGGAGCACCAAGGGAGGAAACATCTCAGCATCACACAGGTAGTGTGAACTACTCAAATTCTGAAGGCTGACCAATATTCTCTCTTGTTATTGTCTACGCTACTATCTTGGCTATCTGAGTATATTGAACATCTCCCTTTTTTCCTTTCAATAATATTCTCTGGATTTATTAACATACAGTCATCCTATTTTAAAAGTGAAACAACTGAAATATGCTAATAACCCATTTGCTACTTTGCAAGCTTTATTCAAAGATGCAATGCCTATCAATGAAGCAATGTGACATCAGAAAAAAAAAATCCATCACCTAATGTACAGCTGTGCATTTGGAATCTCCTCTGTAAACAGATGAGGATTACAGGTTTTAAAAGTGAATGAGAGATTACAGCAAAAATGGTGTGAACACAGAAAGATGAGTGAGACGAAAAATATACTGTGTGTGGTAGAAATGGATATTTCCTTGGTAGCAGTGACAACAAAGTTAAACACGAGGAAATTAGTACTTTGTAGGTTGACTAGCAAGGGACCATATTCCACTCTGCTTTTGGTCCCTTCAGAGTTTCTTAGAAGAAACTGCTCACTTATGTGGGCAAATACATGAATTTGAAGTTGGCTATTTGTTCATCAAGATGTTCTTCAACTGTATGAAAGTGAGCTTCCATTTTTCTGAAGTCTCCAAGGTAAGAACAAAAGGGGACACGTATGCGCAGAAAGAAGAGATTTTCTACCTCAGAGACAAATTATGCCTATTCTGAAATGAGGAAAAAAAATCAGAGAATTTAAAACAACTCAATGAGTTTTTCTATTCTATTACAATGCCCAAGGACAGTTCTGACTTGATACTTTAGCAATTTATATGCAATTTTATTCTGGCGATATCTCTAAGGAACAGTAAAAACAAGCAACAGAACAGTACACTATTTCTAGGCTACAGGAAGCATTTCCAGAAACCAGTGCCTATGGTTTTATAGTTTTCCACCTCTAACAGGATCGTATGAGTGGACTGAAAAGAAAAAACCTGTTTCAGTCATGCATGATGATTGGGACTTTTGGGACACCTGCGGCTTGTACCACTGTCCAGAGGGTGATGTGGGCTCTGACATCACTTATAGTGTAGAGGTGGGCAGGTAAACCAAGGGGCTTTTCATTAGCCAGTGTTGATTGTAATCTCCCTAACCCAGGCGGCCAGGTGGTTTGAGGATAGACACTTCTGTTCTGGGGATACATCAGCAACAGGGTCTGCCAGTTTCACCAGGGTACTTCCACCAGCCAATAGCTCCTGGCCGTGTCCTCAGTGTCACAGACTAGGAAACTCACCTTTGTCTTCATTATGCTGCGTTCAGAATTTCATGATGTTAGAATATGGCCTGGGTTTAGCAACAAACGAGAATGGAGAATGGAGAAAACTAGCAAGAGACATTCATTCAATTATGTAAATACGTCCCCACCCAGAAAATCATCAATGTAGGGATGACTCAACCATCAGGACTGAATCCTGAGTAGAATCAACCCTAATGTGAGCCTTCTGTTTCCATAAATGTGAGTTCCTTGGTAAATCACACATGCATTTTCCCAGGGATTATTCTGTGCTTAAAATAATGTTGTGGAAAAGTATTAGAGGAAATAGCAGACAAGAATTTGGGTCCAAGTACTTCCATCAGTTGTTCTACAGTCAAGGACAAATTGGCTTACTTCTATCCATTTATTTCCTCCAGTCCAAGGTAGAGAGGTAGGATTAGCTGGTCTTTAAAAGTTCCTGTCAACTCTAAAAGCTTAGGCTACTTACAAAGGTACGTGCAGGGTCCTTCAGTCATTGAATGTATGTATATTATCAAAACGATGAGGTCTTGCTTTTTAGCAACACAATTAAGAGCAAAGCACTTTTCCTTCTGGTCCTGGGTATGCAGTTCACCTGTGCTAGGGTTCTCCGACAGCTAATGAGGGCCAACATTGATTCTTTGCAGCTGACATGCCTTATTAAATGCAAGGTGGATATGTTAGAAAAAAAACTGTTTATATCTTCTTATCAAAATTATACTGACCTCATAGTTAACATTGTCAGTTAATTGAGTGGTGTCCTGAGTACCTGAGTAGTCTTTCTTCTAAAGAAGCTATGAGTCATTCTCTTCTAAGGGCCTTATGCTTCCTGAATGGTCAGCAGGTCCCTAACTCAGACTCTTGCTTCCAAACCAGCTGATTCATAGCAAATCTTCACAGCACAATCTCCTTATGTAATTTTCTCTTTTCAAGATGGCCACAGTTCCTTAGCTATATAATAAAAATCATGCAAATCTGTGTTTTGTTTATGCTAAACACTGGCTTTTTTTTTGAAGAGGAGGACCAGTGCGTTTACTGCGGCATGAATGAAGCCTGATGCAATGTTTTTCAATGTGACTTTCTCTAAGCTGAAATCGGCAGAACCTCACGATACAGATTGCTGTACTTCCAAGTCTTATTTGTGACAACTGTGGCATCTAATTGTGTTCTCAGTTCTAGATTTAGTGTCATCGCCAGCTTTATTCTTCTGGCCAGCTATTGAATGTGATTTTCTGTCCTCTCAGCAATCAGTACATTTACTTTGGATTTTTGCTTTTTTCATCAGAATTCAAAATGAAACCCAACAAATTTCAAAATAGAGTTTTCTATGATTCAAGAACACCAGAAGAAAATATAGGATTACATGTATGCATAAATATAGCTATTAGTATATATGAATAACTGTACACATAAATATAATCACACAAATTGATTCATTCAAATTGACTTTCTTTTGATAGGTTGGTAGCCTGTAAAATCACATGTTAATTGTGACTATCATGCACATCATTAATATTTGTCACTAGGTTAACTTAGGGCTTCAAACATTCATTTTAAAATCCTTTTAAGAATTTTCTTGGTTTTCCTAGGATTCTGCACAATTAGCAATAAAATTTTTCTATCATCCTAACTTGCATGTTTTTATGATAATTTTAGAGAATCATAGCCATTTTCTATCTCCTTGCCTAGAGCCTTAGATGGTACTGAAACTTTTTTTTCCACAGGTATTAATTAACATGTAGGCAGTGTATGTACCTGCGATGAGTGCATTCAATTGCATTTTCCAAAGTTTAGATGCTGCACGAAATCTTTGCTGGTTGCCTAGAATCTGAGGAATGGACTATAAATTGCATGACAAAACATTCTCCTTGAATTGCTCCTTTGCCTCACTGTTCTCTATCAGCAAATCTGAGATGGAAAAATTTCTTCTCAACATGGGAGAAATTAGACTTTGCATTAGAATTAGGAAGCTGGAATACTGAAGAACAGGAAATAGAAACAGAGAAAATGAAGACTACAGAGGAAAATAAGTCATGAGATTCTATCAAAGTCTTGAATACACCGGAAATCAATTCAATTGGATCTCTAAATTGAGAATAAAGTATTTTTTGTTTTGCAATTTACAAAAAAGAGAGACAGAAGGCAGCAACAGTAAAGTATGTGGAGTAGGTTTAGTGGGAGAAAAAGAAAGAAGAAAGAAAGAAAGAAAGAAAGAAAGAAAGAAAGAAAGAAAGAAAGAAAGAAAGAAAAGAAAGGGGAGAGAGGACCACCCTCCAGTGCCCCCAAAGCTACATCAGTCAGATTATCTGGTCCAGGCACTCAGGATCCAGGAAGGCTACTGTCAAAGTCCTCTACATGATCTGACCTCAGCTGTCATGAGGCAAGAAAGCAAGTATATTTTGATTCTCATCAGTAAGGGCTAAAACAAACCAAGTGGACTATCCATTCACTAGGAAAGTAAATAAATTAAGCCGCGTCGTTTTCTGACCATTCTGATTAATCAAAGATTCCTTTTTATTTAAAAGTGGATCTTCCATATTACAAAAGGGAGAAAACAGCCTGCATTACAGTTTTAGTATTTTTCTTTAAGTGGGCATTCTATCCTTTTTTAGCTCTGAAAAACTAGCATTCATATAACTGAAAATCACGTAAGGAAACTACAAAGAATAAGAGCTCTCTCTACTGATGATGAAACCGGGGCTTGGTAAATTTTACGGGTGTGGGTACTGGGGTCCCAAATGGCAGAAGAGAGGAGGAGAGAGGCTTCTACATTTTAACGATGACTCATCATGATGCTTTGCACTGATAAAGATTTGCCAAGTGTTCCTGAGGTGAAATGCATCACTAGTTCCAGCCTTTAAAGCACTCTGTAAATGGAGCCTGGCTTTTGTTTTTTGAAGCATCTTTTAAGAATGGGTTTGTACTCTTTAGTCTCTCAGTGAATCAACTCTCTAATATTTTCTGAGTCTCTTAGTACATGGAGAACAAAATTGTTGCCATCCTGGAAACCGAAAGTGTGTTTTTCTGTGTTCATTCATTCCTGTTTTTCCTGCTTTCTCATCTTTTCGCCTTGAAACAGTCATTTACCAAAAGAACAAATATATCAAAAGTTCACAAGAGTCCTAGTCTATGACCAATGCTGTCATTGTGGAACTTTTTGCATAATTTTAATATAATATGCTGTATTTGGCACTCAAATCAATGGGTTACTAGTTTACAGACATGCTATTCTATACAAGTATTATCAAATAGAGCAATCTGAACTATATTTGAACAGTCAGCAAATTATAGGTTATTTGCCGAAGAAATGAGGAATGTGCAGGCAATAATCCAACGAGGTGGTCAAGGGTATCACATGGTGTAGCACGTAGGAAAACGCTCTAAATGGCAAAGTACTTTGGACATTAAGGTCATTACTACTGCTATTAGAAGGTATAACAATTAATACAATATGGGGCAAAAGTTCTGGTGAGATTTAACAGAAGAGAATCAGAAGGCAAAAGTTCTGGTGAGATTTAACAGAAGAGAATCATCCATGTCAAACAGTTGACACTTGGCATAGATCATGTAATGTATGGACAGACACATCCTTGGTCTATAAAATAGAAATTTAAACATACAAATATATATATATATATTATGACTTATGATAGGATACAAACTGATGTAAAAATATGCTTTGCTTTCCCTATTTTATGATTTTAAAATGCATGTAATTTTGTGTTGTTAGATGTAGCAGAGCTGGGAATCCTTTGGTTATGTTTTAGGAATGTTTTCACAGTAGACATTATTACAGTGTTGAAGTTGGTATCTTACATGTTAAACAGCCTTCAGAAATATTTAGGACTCAACCAAAAATAACAACTTCAATATAGACCCTTGATTATGAAATGATCAGAGTAGAAATTCATCAAGGTTTTCTACTCAGTACAGCTTGAATGAAGTGTTTGAGATAGTCAAGAAATCCTGATGTGTAGGACCTCCATGATGGATGTCTTCACTGATAATTGGGTAATGGCCTGAGAGTTTCTCTGTAAGAAATACCACAGGAAGAAATACCTTCCTCTACCTCAGGCTCATTAGTAACTGTGGTAAGATACTTGTACCCTGATGGCATTTCTTGGGACAGTGTTTGGGACACTCATTTTTCAAGATGCTGCTGCTGCCCAGGCTCAAGAAGCCATGGACTCGATAACTTTGCACCATGAGGCCAAATTCCATTTCTTTTGAAAGTTCTGGGCAACTATCTTGAAGGACAACCTTCTCATTTCTTGAGTCACAGTTGTTACATCATTGGTCTTTGTTTCAATTCCAGTTAAATTATAAAGTGCACTATGTATTATTGGACCTTCAGGAAGAACGTAATGAATACAGCCATCCTCATGGAATCCCAAGTTTGAATTACTGCCAGAGTCACCACCCATATGGGAAGATGTAGAGGGACTTAATTGTCATCGTTGTTGTCGTCTTCATTGACCCCATCATCATCACTGGCATCAACAGCACCACACTCACAGTACCTTGATCGGGTGTGGCAAGCTTGGCAAACCAACATCAAGACACTGTCCAGTTTGGGTGTGTAAATATTATTCTGTGTTTCTTGGCCCATTTGGCAAACACTTTCTTTTCAGTGATAAATCTGTGTCCCCCATATGGGGCATGTTCATGAAGAAAATATTCATCGCACTCATCTCTTCCTTGTTCATAGTAATGATATGGGACTTTTCTATACCCTTCTGTCCTAGAAAAGAAGAAAAAGAGAGACAGATTAGGATGAAAAATGAAACATTCATTTGCAAGAATCCATTATGTGCCCAGTAAGTGCATTTACTTGCAAGCCCAGAGATGATTCTTGTCGATGAACTCAGTTAAAAGCTATTATGTATGAAAGCTTTTAGGGAGATGTACCCGGTCCTTAGTGTGTTAATAGATCAAATAAAATTATGTATCACACCCATTACATTCGCACATGTGGCTATCCTCTGAAAGAGGAAATGGCGTATAATGGAAGCAAACTCTGTGTAGCTTGATGCTCTTACAGAATTTAGAAACTTCAGTGATTTTTCACAGTAAGATTTCAGGCTCATCAGCTCTCCTTTATTCTTACAGTTGCAGTAGAAATATTTGTTCCTGGATGAGAGTTACCTTTTTGACAATATGATTAAAATGCTCTCTGTATTATATTGTGCCAATTGTTGGTAGAGAAATATATTTTACTACCCCGATGAAGCGGGACGGTTTATTTTATTATCTAACTATAAAGTGTCCCTTAGCTTGGATATGCTGTGGATAACACATTCATTCTAAAGAGGATCTGGCAGATTATTCACTTATTAGTGAAATACAATTTCCAGGAATACTTGTTAAACTGTCAGTTTCTCTGAGGCTTCAGGACATTTTGTCCTTTGTGATCAAATATAGATAGCCATCCACTGAGCCATTACAGCAGCTGAAATGACAAACTTGCTTTTGCAAATTAAATTACTGTGAAATTTGTGCTGCATTTCCAAGCCACAAGTCCCTGATATGCCACTGCTTAAGGGAAAAGTGTTCCTTCTGACATTTGACATTAGATTGTGGTAAATATTTTTCTTTTTATCACTTCCAGAAGTCACAACTTGATGCACTGACAATAAAATGTCATGTCAGCAAAGAACACCAGGAAATAATTGTTGCTTTATCTGTTTCTCAGATTTATGACATTACAGTGAATTGTGATATTTTGACAAGATATCAGAATTGGAGCTGCCTAAAAATAATTTCTTGTGATCTTACTTGCAGTAGGTGTCATTTATCATCCCGTAGACGCGGATGCCGTAACAGGCGTCCATGGCCAGAATGAAGGTGAACCACCCGGTGCTGAGATAAGAGCCAGACTGGACTCTGTGTGTGGGGGAGAACAAACACAAACAACAAACAAAACAAAACAAAACAAAAACACAGAAAACGTACACAGAAAAACAATAAAGTGTGGTGAGAAACAAGCAACACTTTATCAGAAAAACAGCACTTGTTACCTGGAAGAAGCATTAAGAAACTTGACAATCTGTCAAGGATACACACTTATTTTGAATTATCTCTGAATAATTTATAGGCATGCTCTTGCTCTTACTACCTTAAGCCTCAAAGCTACGTTGTGGGAAAGAAAAGCCATATGGCAAATATCTGAAGTCAAACAATCCTGCTTCCTTCAGGTGAAAAATAATTTATTTGATTTTCTATAAAGCACAAATTAGGGCTGTATATCAAAGGACAGCTTTGCTAAAAGTTGCTTGGAGCCCCGATGAGAACTGAATGATAATGCCGTTGTCTTGCTCACTTGGATGTGTTCCTTTCTCCAAGTTTCCTTGGATTTCCAAGTAGAAACCAGATGCAGCATAGGTGAATGACTTCGTCTATGAAGGCATCCAGACATTTTTCTAAACTGTTCTCCAGGTATCATCAGAGAAGACTTTTCCTCTGTCAGACCTAAGTTACCAACTCCGTTAGCACCTGTTTTTGGGAACATCTACTATGTATCAGTCATTCTTCATATACTAGGACTCTTTCACTTATCACAAGGACCAAAATTTCTGTTTCTGTGAAGGCTGAAGGGTTGGTTTTAAAGGTGGTTAAGATATAAAACTTGGTCAAGCAAGGTCTCCCAGACAATGGGAGCAAAGATGAGACCATACCAGGAAAAGGAAAGTGAGGGCAAAACCACGAACATGGAAGTGTTCTTGGTGTGTTCAAGGAAGAGTTTGGAAAGGCAGTAAGAGAGGCTGAGGAGAATGGTCCATACAGTCACATACACGAGGTATGATTTAAAACTACAGTGAGTGTTTAAGTTAAAAACTGTCTGACAGTAAAATACACATTGCCACTTATCCGCCTCGTTTCAAACACTTCTCCCGTCATTTTTGCCATTTTCCGAAGCTGTTCTGGAAATCCTTTCTTGAGGGTCGTTAGTTGCACTGTTGTGATTGCCTCAGTGTCCCAAGTTGATTCAAAATATTTTCCTTTCATGGTCATTTTTACTTTGGCTAAGGGCAAGAGACACAGGCTGCCAGATCTGGTGACTAAGGTAGGAGGAGGACACACTGTAATATTTTTACGCGTTCCCTTTTGGTTGAGCGGCACTTAGTGGCAGCATTCACCATATTTTTTGTTATGTCTTGTAAAGACACTATGAAAGAGGATGACCAGAACTGCTTCAGAAAGTGGTGAGAATGATGGGGTATATGTGTTTAAACTGAGGAGAGTATTTTTAGTGGGATTACTAGCAATATGTCCTTTACTATAATACGTTAAAAAAAATAGTGCATATTTCAATCACACCTCATAATACTGACTGGAGGGGTGTGCAGAGTTCTAAATGGTTTGAGATGGATGTCCATATTGGTCCTTAGTCTAATTTATCCAAAACAGATGACTGTTATCACTGGGAAACTCTTTCAGTAAGGGCAAGTGGATTGCACAAGTTGTTTGGCGGTAGTGCAGGAACACCACCCAAAGACTGCATTCCCCATCTCCCTTCTAGACTTTTTGATGGACTGGAGTACAGCCAGCTCTCTACATGTGATCATTCAGGCACTGAAAAGCCAAAATGCACTCCTGGGTGACCCTCCAACCAGGAGTCACTCCCTATGGGTGTCCAGTATTGTTGTCGCCCTTCTCCAGTCCCAAGCCATCAGCTCATTACTGTTAGGACTCCTGAGTCCTTTGTTTCTTTCTTGCTTTTCTAAAGCAAGCAAGGAAGTCAAATTACTTATATCATGCCAATACTGATTACTGGGTTAATTACTGGATTTTTAACCTTTATCTTTATTGACTTCGGGTAATTTGCAAGGAGAGATATATTCAACTCATACAAACCCCCTCTGCTTGCTTGTCATTCAGTCTGACATGCTGCTAGATAAGTAGCCAATCTTTTGCATTTCCTGGTGCAAGGTTTCTGAATGGAAAACACAGCCATCCCTCCCTCTGTATTTGTAGGCAGTTGATTCCAGGACCCCTGCGGCTACCAAAATCTGCAGATGCTCAAATCACTTATGTAAAATGGCGTAGTATTTGCATAGAACTTACACACATTTTTCCATAAGCTTTCAGTCATCTCTAGAATACTCATAGTACCTAATATAATGTAAATATTATGTAAGTAGTTGTTATACTGCATTGTTTGGGGATAATGATTAGAAAGAAGGTTTGTTCACGTTCTACGCAATGTAATTTTTCTTTTTTCCCTGAGGGTAGTATTTTTGGTCTGCAGCTGGTTGAAACTACAGGTGGAGAACTTGAGGATATGGGGGGGGTCATTGCAGTCCAGAAGCTGGCTTACCTTGTGCCATGTGTGTTTTCCTCTGTGACAGGAATGACAGCAGCATGAGGGCCTAGAATATGTGATAAATGGGTGGAAGGAGTTCCGTGGGGAGGTGTGATGGATTTTGGAGCAACTTGGCTTGTGGTAGGATGTCACCTGCTTTCCTGGCTCTGAGGAGGAGAGGCAAGGGTGGGGTCTGCTTATGTAAAACTAGGAGAGATCATAAGAGACAAATGCCCTGACCAAAAACTTGCAGGATTCAATCTAGAAATTTTGTCTATGAGCTGAGTTTGTCTGACTATGACTCCTACCAAATGCTACACTCTCTTCTCCCCTGACACTTTCTCACATTATTATTTTCCCTACATTTTCACTCCTTTTACCTTTTGTATCCTTCTTCATTACTAGTCTGACCAAGCACTAGTAGAGACTGCTAAAAATTATAGCCCTGTTTCTTCCTACGTGACAGGGAAAAGCGTGTACCATTTCTCCAGCCACTCACTCATTTCTTCAACACCTATTTACTGGTATCACATTATGTGTTGCTGGCTGTGCCAGCAGCTGGTGACAAATCTCTCCTTAAAGAGCACATGGTCGAATGGGGGAGGCACATCTGTTAAAGAAAGTGAGCACAACACAGTGCAGTGGAGCACAAGCCTGTGTGCTGCAGGCAACACAGAGCGGAGTGCAGAATCACAGTGAGAACGCCTGGCTTTATGTGCCTAACTTTAGCATGATGCGAGGCAATGGGCAATTTACCTAGCGTCATTGAGTCTCAGTGTCTTTGTTCTTAAAATGAGATGGTGGAAATAAGTCATACCTAATATTTCCAATTTTAATTCTTCACTTCAGCAGTCATCATCCTCTATTGTGAAGCAGTGATTGAACTTTAACCAGTGGGCACTGTGCCTCCTCTCTAAGTCCATCTTCTCTCTGCCATAGGAAGAGGCAGTCAGGAATTTCAGGGTTCAGCTTCTGGTCCAAGACTTTTCTACCTTATTGATTGTTGTTTGGAATGTCTCTCCACACGTTCATTCACTCAGAGGCAGGGCTTTTGGATGGCGAGTGGATTATGGGGGTTTCCAACTGACTGGCTGTTAGGAGATGAGGCCTGGTTAGAGGGGAGTGCCTGGGGGCGTGACCTGGAAGGGTATCTCCCCCTCTCTGGCTCCTCCCTTCTTTCCCTGCTTTCTGGCCATAATAATGCGAGCAGCTTTCTTCCACCAGATCCTTCCAACACCGTGAATGTGGATGATAACCCCAAGTCAAAGTAAACCTTCCCTCCTTTAAGTTGCAGGCCTTGGGTATTGTATATCAACAATGAGAAGAGTGATTAAGATATCACCTACTAAGAAAATTTTTACATTTATGATACATGATTCCTTTTAAACCTACTCTACTTCATTTTGTTTCTGGATAGACACAGCATGCCATACTAATTAGCCCAAATGCTCTCCCAAATGTTGCATTTGATTCAGCCTGGGTGGGGGGCTCACACTGCCCATGTGTCCTATCCTAAAACCAGCACTTAATTGGACAGTTGCACTGTCTTTCCCTCAGACCTCTGATATATTTGGGTTATGAAATGACAAGACGTTTCCTATCTACAGTACATGCTGGAGCTTTCAATGCAGCGTCTTCTCAAGATGCTCAGAGCTAATGTACCTACAGTGATCATTGCATTGTAATGCTGGCTATTTGGATTAATGCAGGACTTTTTTAAACAACTAGTGCAGCGATCTGAGTCCTGAAAGGAGCACAATGGCCTGGGTGGCATAGGTTCTAGGAATCTTTTGCAGTTGTGCCCTTTCCAACTTCCTCTGTGTGACTACCCATGTGTGCTAGAGACGAGTATAAATTACATCCAAGCAGACTGTTATCAGGAAGCTACCAATCATTCGTTTCCACTGACCAGGCTCTGCATCCCATTGGTCCTTGGTAATCCAGATTACAGCTTGGAAACTACTTAAATAGACCTGCTCATCTCTTGGAAAAATGATGTTGTCAAGACCTTGATGTAGCCTATGCTAAGGTTCAATATAAACAACAAACAGATGAGCTAATGTTCATGAAATTGTTTATACTTTTCAGTTTGGAGAGAACTATCAAATGCCTTGAGGAATTCTCAGAGTCTCTTCTAGGGTCAAGTGTTGTCTTGTAATTTGCTGTTCACACGCATGGCACTATGCACCAACTTATTATCAGCCATAGCACTCTTTATACCTTCCACTTCTGGGGATCGATAAAAATGATTATTGTCATCCACAAATAAACAATTAAGATTCCCACAGGGATGATAAAGAGAAGCTAGGCCCCTAATGCAGTAAAATAGGAAAGCTTAAATTAATGCAGTAGAATAATGAGCCATGCAGGGAAAAATAAAGGCAGGAGTGTTATCAGGAAGCTACCAATCATTCGTTTCCACTGACCAGGCTCCGCATCCCATTGGTCCTTGGTAATCCAGATTACAGCTTGGAAACTACTTAAATAGATGTGCTCATCTCTTGGAAAAATGATGTCAAGACCTTGATGTAGCCTTTGCTCAAAGCCATGTGACTTAAAATATGATCCTTCTTCTAGTTTATTATGGATAAAATATGAACTACTTAGCCCTCGATGTTTACCCCTATTTCTGATCTCTGAAGGCCATGACATCAAGTTATGCTTATTTTTAACCACTCTTAATGTTTTTGACTGTTAGCATACTTCTTTTGTTTGCATTCCTAGTTCTGAATATATTGTTTTTCTCATTTCTGGAAACAAATTGCGAAGCACTATTCTCTTCCTACCTTGCAAGCTGGAACCTTCTATGAGTGACATTTCCTCTTTGCATAATTTCAGGGAAGTCACTGAGTGATCTGAAATGGTTACTCTTCAAAAGAAAATGGGATTATGTTGAGTATATTATTTATTCACAGGATGCTCTGCTAATTATTCAACACAATTACTTCAAATACTTGGATTTGGAACTTGAGAAGCTTATACTTTGATGGGCAAAATAATGGTTCAGGGTTTCTCAGTTTCAGCACTATTGGTAATTTGAGTGAGCTAATTCTCTGGAGGAGGGGTAGAGGCTCTGTGCTCCTGCCTTTTACATTTTGCCAAGTCCCCTCTTGGCTGAGTCACCTGGATCCCAAGAGTACAGTGGATTCTTGACTCCCAAGCCTGCTTCTAGCTTCGGGCAGTTTACTCCAGGGCATCCCTGACCCTAAAAGCTCAGGTTCTCCTTATCTACAGCTCCTGTTTTTCCTGCTAGCTGTTCTTCTGCCTTTCCTCATCCAGTGTACCGTCTTACTTCTTTCTCCTGTCTTCCAAATGTAGCTGAAGCCTTTCAAATTTGACCAATGCTAATCCACTGTCTTATCTTTCAACACATCCCTGGAATCAGTAAATTCCCTTGGAATATACCCAGAGGGCAAGACCTGCAATGGGGTCAGTGGAGGGAAACGGCAGAGACTTGGGGGAAACAAGGACGAGGGGTTCAGGACTTTCAGTCTCTGCAGCTGCATGCTTGTGCCACAGCTCTTGTGGGGGCTTTTGACTCAAGCTTCGCAGTTTCAGTTCTACTGTTTCTCATTTCTTTCATGAACCAATGAAATCCAAGCCTGGGGTACTCAAAGCTAACATTTCAAAAGCATAATAAACATTTATCAAGGCCTGAAGGGGCTCAAGACCCTCCCAATAATGAAGGTTTATTGGAAAGCACAATATTGGCAGCAACTTCTAAAATCTGCTACACTCAGGAGTAAAAAAGGAATTTAAAAAAAAAATTAATCAATATTTCATGTCTTGTTTTAACATTATTGGACCTCAGCTCCCTCATCAATATACAACACTGGCAGGATAAATAAAAATAGCAAAGTAAGTTTGCAGATATCTTCCTAGGAAGAAAGAATACCTGGCAGAATACAGATTATTCAATTAAAAGTATTATTTCCCCTGTTTTTTTTTTAAAGTGCGTGGATAATGAAGGAATGCATTTAAACAAAGAGACTCTGCAGGAAAGACAGCTGATGGTTATCAGTAGCACATTGGGATTCAATCTAATATTGTGAACCGGTCTAATGGAAGCAGAGCTCAAAGTGTGGAAATAATTTCAGCTGTCCTTGAGTCATATATTATTGTATAGCACTTGATACTCTGGAGCTATGAAATGCTCTGGAGTTTGCCTATTATATTAACATTGAATATCTGTACTATCTATCAATGGGATATGCCTAGCAATTATTTTTAGGCAGCAACAACTTTCTCCAAATCAGGCAACAGAATTCTCAATCTTGACTTGAATCATTTGCAAATGGACAAAAAAATTAAAATGGATAAAGACGTCATCCTATGCACAGTAATTCTTAAGAGAATATACAAAGTGAGGGAAATCCAAGCTTAGGAAATAATGAAAACTAGACCATAGGTAAATCTAGAAGAACATTATACTGCTATGCTGATCGGTTAATGCAAAATGCTTGTGTTAATCAGTAGGCAATTGGATTGTGAATACAACAAATTGTTTTCCTGCCGTAGAATCAACAGGACCCTCTGCCTAGTGATGAATGCAATGTAATTGTACAAAAGAGGCATAATAAGAAATGATTGTGTTCTTTTCAAAATGCACATTTAAAAGTAAAATGGTACAGCTCCCAAAGATATGATTTATGGCTGCTGCAGAAATAGAAGATACCACTCACAAAAATTACTTTATTCATTCATCTCAGAAATTAAAAGGTTATTTCATTCTTGCCCTTGGGCTTTAATGCCCTTTCAGTTGGAAATGGTGGGTTCTACAATTCTACTCACTTTCTTAAATGAACAACAAAACCTGAAGAATGGCAGGGATCGATGATAGAGATCTTCTTGGACCACTTAATTTACCAGTGACCAGTCCCTCATTCCTTCCATATGGATGAGTGCTATGAATTGACCTGAATCCTGAAAAAACTCAGTTGTTCAAGCCCTAAGCCTAACTGTGAGGCATATGATATTTAGTGATGGCGGACTTTGGAAATCATTAGCTCCATGTGACGTTATGATATTGGGCCCCTCACTAGGGCATTATTTTCCTTGTATGGAGGACAAGAGATACCAGAGCTCACCCTCAGAAGACAGCCATCTGCATGTCAGGAAGGCAGCTGTCATTGGAAGCCAATTATGCTGCTAACCTGATCATGGACTTCCAGTCTCTAGAACTGTGAAAAAGTAAATTTCTTGTTAAGTCTTGATGTCTATGGTATTTTATGACAGCTGGAGCACACTAAGACAATGCATGTCCTTCAAGGCTCTACTTCCAGTAAGTTTAAACATCCCATTGTGTTTTCCAGGACTTTTTTTCCTGAACTCTTGTGCTTTAGACATTGGGGTTCACTCATTGCTCCTTAAACATACCTTTGTGTCAGCCTCTCTGTCTTTTTACTCTTTGGTTGTGTATGCTTTCTCTCTTCCTGGAATACGCTCTCCAATTTCTAATCTGTCAAGCTCAATTCTGCTTACTCTTGTCTATTACCATAAGTGTGCCACATTGCCCCCAATCTCAACTCAGTCTCAAGTCCGAGAGTCAGACTTAAAACTATGTTCAAAGATAGGGCTAACAAGGAGATAATTCCTCTGCAAGTGTTTCGGGAATATCAAGGGGAAAGCAAGAATCACAATGAGAGGGAATTGTGGAAGTTAATTTTCTACCTTATAGGAGGTAAGGATGAGCTACGGATCAAGGCTAAGTGGAACACTTGGCAGAAACAAAGAGACAGAGTAGGAAGCTTCCAGTTCAGAGAAAGACCTATGCAGTTGTACCAAGGTGTGAAGATAAAGGGAGTTTACATTAACTTGATCTGTTCCCCAATCTGAAAAGGACCCCTAACACCATCAGTATTTATTTCTGCAACAGACGGATGCTAGAGACAGGATGCAAATGAAGTACCGGCTTATTTTTCTTTCTTACATTATGTTTTGAAATATTAGCGATATCTTGATGTTTTGTGCAGCTATTTTTTCAGATGAGCAAAATTTATGGATCTGGAGAAAAGTATTCAGAAGAAAATTGGCAGAATTATGTTTTTTCTTCCTCATTAAATTCCTCATTAATTCAGAATTGAGAATGAATGTAAACAACATATGACTAAGAATAAAAACAATTAAAACTGTGTGATGGATGGACCTAGCAGTGCTCACATGTATTACAAAGTAAGTTACAGATCATGAGCAAACTCATCGAATTTCTGCTTATCATCAGAGGAGTTCCCTCCACACATACACCTGGAAGCTCTTGACCTGTTCCATTTATAAGGGAAAGATGTTCTGCATAAACACTTAATATACTGGGATTTTTTGATTAATGGAGATGAAAACAGATCCTCTTGCTACTCTAAGGATTCAAAACCTTTGAAACACCTTTAGGGTCTGGAAATATTATACTTGGTGTCTTTTCCTTTACCTAGGGAAGTTTCTGGGAAAAATGATAACATTATGCATCTCTCATACCCAAGCTCTACCACAAATATCTCTATTATTTTTCATGGTTCTCTGGTTTTCCTAAATAGCACCAAAATTTGAAGGCAATATTCACGTACCTGGTGTGTGTTCAAATTTCAGCCTATTCCAGCTATTCTAGAAACCTTGTCTCAATGACCAAGGGTTTCTGTCCTTCCTTCCTGTGCTAGTTTGTGATGGTCATTCTCTCCTTGAACAGGGCTGGCCTGTGTCTACAGTAATTTCACTACCTCCTTGTCTTTGGTTCTAGTCAAATGACTTGCTGTGACTGATGAAATGTGAACAGAAATATTGTGATAGTTTCCTCCAGCGATTTTGAGGAGCAGCACATGGCTGCCATTTCTTATACTCTTCCCTGCGATCACTAGAACAATGCATTCAAGGTCTTTTAGCCTATGAATGAGAAAATCCATGTGTGACCATTAATCCTGATATGAACTGCATTGGATTAAGAAGCACCTAGCAGATTAGTAGAATGTATTCACAAATATGTCTGGGTGGCCATAGAGGCCTGGTCTTGGTATTAATACGTGTTTAGATCCTTTCTCCTTGATGCTTTTCTCCTGCTCTGCTTCCTAGCTGCTTTAAACTAAGCACTTTTCCTACTCCAAGCCCTTTCACCCCGCCTTGGACCCAGTTGACTATGGACTGAATCCCTCTAAACCATGAACTAAATGAAACCTTCTGCATTTAAATTGTAGGTTGGGTTTTGTATCTCAGTGACGAGAAAGTCGACTCACTGTGGAACAGACATGAGTCCAAAACTGAAACCAAGTCCAGTTATGCTCAGTAGAGGTATAGCTCAGTATAGGTTATGCTCAGTATAGGTATCTGATCACAGATACCAGTTATGCTCAGTATAGGTATCTGATCACAGATAAAAAAGTAGAAAATACAAATATTCTTGTAAGTCAGGATTACTTGTTAAGCAGAAAAAAGCTGACTAAACATCTCAAATGATAACTTTCCTTATTTCCAGAAAATTCATATGTACCAGACATTGTATCAATAAGAGTGCAATGTTTATCTCAATTAATCCTCACAAATCCCCATCTTATCAGAAGTAATAATAGGCCATTAGATAAAGGAAGGTTCAAGGATGTGTTTTTGCTCAAGGACAGTCTAACATTAGAGACATATGATTCTTAAATAACTTCTTTCCTGGTCACCATTCTCAGTATTGTACAAGGTATCAGGTGTCTACTATAGCAGCCCTCAAAGAATCTTAATCTCCTTCTTACTCTACCACTAACCTCTGAGAAATTATGAACCAGTCACTTTTTCCTAGGCTATATTTCCTCTGATGGTATAGTAAGGTGATTGGCTTAGGTAGGCTAAGGATGTTCCATCACTAAATGCAATTCTGTAAGTGAATTTTAGATAAATTATAAACATACAGGTGTGTTTTTAGTTCAGAGACACTACCAACAGTTTCATAGTTTGCCCTTCTAACTTCAATTCAAACCACTTTTTAAGAATTTCATTCATGGTTCTTTTCAGATAATAGTTTCATGCCACTAATATGGACATATGCACCAACTTTACAAGAAAATAAAGAAGGAAGTCCTGAAATAAAGATGGGTTTCCTGGATTCAGTTCACTCTCAAGGACTGGCTTTGTTACAGTGCTTCGTCTCTGTAACTTTTTAATAAATTCTCCCATTTCATTTGTGTTCACAGAAGGAAGCCTCTATTCCTTTGCTACCCAAGTTTGAAGTTGGATTAGCTGACCTCTAGGAACTTTTCCAACACAACTGAGTCTGTCAAATACCGTAGGTGTAACTGGAAAGTTTACTTCCAACTAATCCTTTACTCTCTTATTAGCAAACTCTCTTTGATCTGATCTTACACTTATACTTTGATTTTAAAAAGTTGCTTCTTTTTAACTTATCCTTCAACTCATCTTGAATCACACTCTGCCTAAATTTATGTGGGTTTCAGGATTCTGAATGCTAATCACCTTTCTCTACCTAAGGCAAAGGTACCTCTCCCCTTGCTAACTGATAAAGGTAATTAAAGGAGGAGTTTGGTTTTCTTTTCTGGCTCCTATCAGCCATTCCTTCTGCATATGTTTTCTTTATGACTTAGAAGAAAAGCGAAGATTGTAATCAGGCAGGAGTACATGGAAACAGATTAAAGAACTTTCCCTACCACTTTTCTTTTTTAGAAAAGAAATCAAATGACTCCCTTTCCCCTAGCTTTTTGACATAAGTAGAGCTTGAGTTAATCCAAGTTTTTCCTTCAGAAATGATACAGAATCAAACTCACACTTGCTTCTGACAAAAATGTTTTCTGAGTACTTGTTCTCTTTTGAAATGAAGGTTTACATTTAAAAATCACTTTTAAATATATAATAATTTTAACAAGGATTTAAGACAGTGATTTGAAGTGGTTTCTCCCCAGAGAACGGGATTGGGGATTTACACCTTGTTGCTATCATTTGCAGTACCACTGAGATCATCATTAAACCCGTCTCAGCTAGAGCACAAGCAATCATCCTCACATAGAAGTGAAATTTAAAAATACAAAGCAGCTCTGGCCTTCTTCTTGCTATAAAAGACTAATTTTGCAGCCACTTCCTGCCCATCCAAAGCTTTTGTGGTCTTTCTGCCTGAGTTACATGGCTCAGTAAGTCCTGAAATAAATGATTTGGAGGGGAATATTTACTTTCAGTAGGAAAAGCTGAGGTACACTCCCATTTCCTCCATCTATTAAAATTGTCTTTCTGTCTCACTAAGAGAAATAATTCCATCACAAAAGGTTAGAAGCAACAACTGAATATGAGTCCTCAGGCATTTAAAATGTTAGATTCTCTCACCTGAAGAAGAGGCTTCAAATATGCTGACATTAATTGACTTATGCATAATAGCTTTGCCAAACAATAGGGTCTTATTAATGTATCAAAGCAGGTGCC
Organism: Dolichotis patagonum; assembly: GCA_004027295.1. Lineage (NCBI taxonomy): Eukaryota > Metazoa > Chordata > Mammalia > Rodentia > Caviidae > Dolichotis > Dolichotis patagonum. The sequence continues at coordinate 28,908 of PVJX010006910.1, forward strand.
GGTCTAGTGCTCCTTCCATAGGAAAGCTGCATTACTTCTCCGTCAGCACAAAGCCCTTGAAATTTTGCCCAGCTCAGAAGTGTCATTTTAGTCATCTGAAGGCCTCTTTACAGTTTTAAATAGCTTTGGACCTGTCACTTCTCCAAGTAACCCCAGTGTAAGAGCAGTTGCCGTTCACCTCCGGCTGAGCTTGTAGCAATCCCCCATGACAACCACACTGTTAATAGGACTAATGAATCTGGGACTAATGAATTCCTGGACCCGTGGATGAGGCTTTTTAAAAGTGCAACTGCTGATTTTCACATTGCATGAGGAAAAAAAAACTGCACTTCAGGAACTAATGACAATATTAATAGTGCCAAACAACGTGTCCAGTAGTGGATGAGTACAACTCCTGAATTGGTTTAGATTATTTTATCATCTCCTTAATTTGATGGTAGCATCATTATCTTCCAGGATATGGAGGTCACATTTGACTTTGCCCTCTTTCTAATCTTTCACACCCTGTTAGTTATGGGGTCCTGTCAACTGTTTCTCCATCTGGTCACCATATCCGCAGCTTGGTGAGGCCTTGGATTAGTATTTCCACTATTGTGGTATATCTATGGAACTTATAGTCACCTTTAGCTGGGAAACAGGCGGTGACTGGCCTGGTGACAGTGGTGAATTTGGTCCCAGGGAGCTGTTATCATCTCCCAAAAAGTCTCCTTGCAGTCTTACCATGTCCTTTGAAAATACAAACATGGAAGTGGGGAAAGAATTCAAATTTTTTTAAAAGAAAAAAAACCACTAAAGCATCGCTACAGAGAAACATATTTTCCCATCTCCTTACGCAATAGTCTCCCAGTCACAGGTTACTTTATTGTGGAAACAGCCTGTGTGTATTTCCAGATGAGGTGCTGGAACTGAGAAACTACTCTCTGGCTTAGACACAAAATCAATACTGTTTGATTCAGGCTCGACAATTCATCGTGGCACTTTCCCACATCATTTCTTTCAAGAAGGCAATGCAACAGAAAAATCAGATTTTTCTCTAATCAAGGGTTAGGAGTGATTTTTAGCTTTGTGATAATCAAAGAACTTCAAAGACCTCGGAGTTGGCAAAGTGCTGAAATCATTCAAAATCTGATTTTTGTATTGCAACATACCACAAAAATCTTCTTTTGATTATTTTGATTTTTAATTTGCACAAGACTAGAGAAACAGCAGTGTTTAATAAGCATACAAAATGTAGGCCTAGTATTATTGGATGGAAAGATCTTTGAACAGATGATTTGTTTATTAGTTTGTTGGTAATTAATTTTTCCCAGTAAATCACCTGGATAAATATCCTTGTTTGAAGAGAGGGGAGAAATATGGAAAAAGGAACAATTTCCTATTGATTGCCATTGTTTTCCTTTAACATACAGCTTTCTTACTTTTGGCATTCATTCATCACATTACAGAGAATAATTTACGGACATCTCAATATGAGCAGTTTCTTCTTTTTGCTTCAAAAGAAATGCACATTCTTTTGTGAATTTGATTGGAGAATTGTTTCACGTGCAATTGTGTTTTGGAAAGTTAGATTATTTTTATTTTTAGGTTTTCCAACATAAAAAGAAGCAGAGAAAATAAAATACTTATTAGATTATTTAGAAAAAATAATTCTTAGTACAAATATGTTAATATTTGAAATTTAATATGTTGAAATATCTGAAACCTTTATTACACCTTTAGAGTACCAGGACAGAAAGAGGTGAAAGTTAAGTTCCAGTTTTAAGAATCACACCAACTACAAAAAGCATCAAAACATATTTATTGTTTAAAAAGTGATTTTATACATGGTCTTTGGAAAACAGGATTCCGTTCTCTCAATTCAACTTATGCCTCACATTTTAGGAGCACATCTACTGGACAAATCAGGGGATGGCAATACGTATGCATCTGCTTAACACATACCACACACTTAATCTTCAAGCAACATGCAACTAGCAAGGCGCCTACCATGTTCTTGGCATGACACAGAAAATGTCTTTTGCTTTGCATTGCTAAGTAATTCCTACATCAGCAAAGAAAAGGCAGCACAGAAAAATCTTTGTGTGTTTTTGTGCCAAGGCCCCTTAGGTGATCCATGGAGTATATTGTCTGTAACAATTTGGCTCCATAGTGACTTGGAGAAGAACTGGTCTCAGAAGTGGCCTGAACACCCATCTCCCCTTACAGACCGTAAATACCCATCATCCTCTTGGTGCTGCTACAAAGGAAGTGTTTTGAAAGCAGGGTGAATGTTCATGGACCCTCTTCTTGGGCTCCCAGGCCCCACAAGGCACCTTGCTCTGTGCTTACCTCCTTCTAGGCTTTCATTTTTGTCACCTCACTTTGTGCTCAGCACTGAGGACAACAGGCCCATGGAAAAGCTTGATTCTCCTGCCTAGGATTCTATCATTTTCTGCTTCCCTGACCTGACTTTGATGCTTCCCTGTTCCATGGTGAAGTGGAGTGACAAGAGCAAAGACATTGCTTCTAAGCGGAATAGGCTGTCTGCACCTTTAACCCTCTGGAGCAAAGAGCAATAGTGTTGGTGCATAGTGAGGAAAAATAGAGACACTTGAAGCCTCATCAGTAAAGAAAATAAAGCCAACGGGGAATTTAATTATAAGCCCAATGACAACCAGTTAGCACTGTGTTGAGGCTCATTTCTCTCTTGGCTATTTTATAGAAAATATTTCAAATTAAGAAAATAAAATCCTGTGATAATTCCCATGACGCATAAATTGTTCCAGAGCCCAGAAAAATATGGAGGATTTCCCAATTCGTATTACCAATTCTCATCACATTGATAATAAAAATCCAAGAAAGAGCCAAAAGGCGAAAGAGGCAAAAAATGACAGTACACTCACATTTATAATTATAGACTCAGAAACTCTCAATTAAAAGCTGATTTTTTGCACTAAATTAAAAGGCCCTACTCCATGGCCAGGCACTCTCTATTCCAGAAATGCAAGAAAAATTTAGTATAAGGAGAGCTATTAATGTAACACTTTCCATGTGTGTTAGATTGACCTCAAAGATGAAGGGATACTAATATATATCATATGAAGCAGAGGGACACAAGTAATGCTTACAATGAAGAATTCAACAAAATTGACTGACTTTCTTCACTGCTGAACTTCTCAAGATCTTTCAGACACTAAAGAGCTAATGACTTTACAAGAAGAGAATATGCTTTGTAGCATTTCCTCACATTATTTGATCAGACAAAAATCACCCTCCCACAATTTTTTTTCATGGACCAGAGTATGGAAAAGTGTTCCCCGGCAAACAGATCTGATAGAACCTACGAATTCATTTAATTTATATCAATCATTTCAATAAGAAACACCATATCATTTCTGATCAAAATTCCACAGGTTTCAAAAATAATCCTAAAGGAAAGGTGTAGCTGATAACACATGGGATTTGATGGAGTCATGATTTTAATGTAAAACTTGCTCTGGTAAAATGATTGAAAAAGGCATACCCAGGCAGAATGGACACACACACACACACACACACACACACCTCAAAGCCTTTGGTTTTTACTAACCAATGCTTCTTCTTAGCAAGTTCTCAATCACCCTCCATCAGATATCAAATATCACTCCCTAGATTTCTCATCTAACTTCACTTTTACCATGGAACTTATCACCAACTGACATACTAGAAATTCTTTAAAGTATGTTGTCTTTCTCTATTCTTCAGATTGCAAATTCCTTGAGTGCCATTTGTTGGGTTAAACTGTGTTTCCCAGATCATAGAGTATTATTCATCAGATAAAAGAGGCTCAATAAATATTCGCTGATTAAGCGCCAAATTTGTATCCTCTACTTATTCTAAATTGTCTCCTAAATTCACTGGAAACTTGGACAAATTTTATATGATGTCATTTTCATTCATTACGTTCACAACTTCAATTCTTGTACTTGGGATCATTTATTTGGCATGGGAAGATTTGTTGTTGTTGTGTAATGAAATCTAAAGCTTTGGGTAAAATCCACCTTTTATTTGGATTCCACCACGAGCTTATGAAAAGTCCCATTTCTGTCAACTCAGTAGGCTAGTTGAGTGTCACTCAGCAACAGGCTGGTAGCCAAGGGTAGTCAGGCAAAAGCTGCATTTGGATGGGGGCAAGAAAAGGACCATATAAGGTGAGGATACTGAGTCACAATCATAGTCACAGATTATGGCTGTGTGTCATGACCTCCACACATAGGCACTGCTTCTGGAGGAGGGTGTAAACAAGTGTAGGTTGAAATCCTGCTTGTACTGTGTCAAGATTTTCACTTTGGTTCTGTCTTCATTGGCCCAGAAGAACATGTGCTACCATGTTATGATGTCATGAGAAATGAATATTTGGGTGTTGGCTTTAGTTCCTGGTACAAAGTTCCTAAAGCACTTATAATTTCTTGAGTGGGAATTATATATATATATATATATATATATATATATATATATATATATACACACACACACATACCTTGGTTTGCAAACTAAATATGTTCCATGATTCTGCGGAAGATGACTGCCTTCATGTTCTTGTAGGCAAGATGGCTGCAGTGGTGTTGGTTACCCAATGCAGAGTTTGAGAATGGAAGCAAAATTTTTCTGAACATTTCTGTTTATAAACCGAACTATTCATGAACCAAATTGAGGAAATACTGTAGTACTTGGTGTTAGTCACTGATTCCTGACATAAGTGCTCTAAAGTTATTGGAATCTTTGGAATGACATGAATATCATTTTGTATGTTAATGAGGTAACTGGTGACTGAGGTCCCCAAACTTAGGATGGAGCCTGGTTGCCAGAGAAACTGATCATGTGATTAGTGGATTCAAACTGAGTCACCCTTCCTCCAATTATAAGGAGCACAAGATCAGGTTCAGTCACTAATGAGCAGTGATTTAATACATCATGCCTACGTAATCCAACCACGATAAAACCTTTACACAAAGGGGTCCAGCAGCCACTAGGACAGTGGAAGTTGTATGCCAGTGGTAGTCAATCTATGGCACATATGTTTTTGTGTTTTTCTTTTACAAAAGATACTAGCGTAGAGTGGTTTTTTTCTAAATGAAAACTTCAGTATTCGGATTTAATTGCAATGTGGGCACTTTGTGATAAATAAGTGGCTGCAGTTTGGCACCCAGTCTCTAAAAGTTTTATCACTGCTCTATGCCCTTTTGATACACCTTATCCTAGACATCTCTTCTTTTGATTTTTCCTGAATTCTACCCTTTGCAGTAAAGGAGTTATAATTAAGTAAACCGTCTTCTCCAGTTCTGTGAGCCATTTGAATCCCCATTTATGGGCGGTTGGTCAGACGTACAAGAGGTATGGACTTATAATAGGCATCTCAGTCTGGTGAGATTGAGCCTAGTGAGAGCTCTGGGGTCACCATCACAGAATACGAAGGCAGCTGGTGTCAAGGAAATGGTTATGCATATGAAAAGAAAGTCACATATTTGATGTTAGAAAAAGTGTTGTAAGTATTGAGAAACTTTTTATTTCCTTTAGATGCTATTGGGTGGGTAGTGGAAGGTTTTCTTGGGTAGACTGATATTTCAAGGTATTAAAGTGTGACTATGAGTTTGTGTTTCAGATGAACAAAGAGCATTCCAAACAGAGGGATGAGGAGATGATCAAAAGACAGAGAGTTAATCTGGAATATTCCAGGGTGCTGAGGAGTTAAATATGACCATGACACAGAGTACAGATGACAAAGTAGAAGGAAATGAGGCCAGAGATAGATTTTAAAATGTTGTACTACACAAGACTGTTTGGATTTATCTGTTAAGCTATGGTGAGCCAAAGGGAAAAAAAACATGTTTTATGTTAACACAATTAGAATTTTATGATAATGTGCATGTATTATGAATCACATTTGGGAAATATTGGTGATAGAATGACAAGATAGAAAACTCAGCTGAGATTTAAAAAAAGATGGAGAGTAGTGTGTGGAAAAGTATTAGAGATAAGAGATGCCAAAATTACAGAACATTCCAGAAAAAATCAAAATGGATGCCAGAAGATGCCACACACAAAAAATAAGACTGAACTTATGTCTATTTTGAAAACTTGGTGGAATGATGACATTGTACTAGAAATGGAGAATCTAGAAGCCAACTTTTTTTGGGATATGAGCTAGCAGAGTCTGGTGTTAAATTTGAGATGCCTCTGGGATCATAGTTTGGGAAATTCCAAAATGAATTTAGAATATGAATTTGGAAAAGTCAAGTCTAGACACAGAGACCTTGGTATGATCAGATTGTGGGCATAGTGGAAGAATAGAGATAAAAATGAAAAATTTTTGAAGAACATGAACATACAACTTGTAAGCAAAGGACAAGAGGTCAAAGAGAGAGACAGAGAAGACATAGAAATGTCACTTGATTCCTAGCTCTTCTAGATTTGCTAGAGATTACATGGATAGACTCCATCTCTCACAGAGTGTTTTCATTTTTTTTTTAAATAGGAAGAAATACTTAATGCAGCAACCAGAATAGGGGCTTACTTATAAAATTTCTAAGTATAGTTTCTAGCATTTACTGAACATATTTGATTATAGTAACTTTAAAATCTGGTGTTTCATAGAGCTTATCTTGGAATATGCTAAATAACTCTTTGGGTAACCTTGTGTTCTTTATGTAAAGAATTTAAGTTGATAGATTCATTATAATTCAATGCTTCTAACCTATTAAAAATGAAACACTGAGTTGATTTTTTTTCTCTTCATTCAAATATTCAACCAGTCTTTCAAAGAACTGTGACTATGCAAGACCCAGCCAATTCTTTATTTAGTTCAGAGTGAGAATCATAAAGATTTATATATTTGAACCAACTGTGTACATACATAGACCAACACCAAGTTTTCATTTATGAGCTTGGATTTTCATTTCCCATTTGGTTTTTGCCCATATATACATTTGTTATTATTGTAAACTATTTCATACATATAAAGGACCATGGAAAATGTGTTCATAGGTCTGTAGAATAATAAAACACCAAGCTTAAGAAATAGAACATGATCAGTTCAAACATTTAAGTTCCTAGCCAATCTTCCTGGAAGAACATTTTATTTTAGTTTTTGGATTGCTCATTAATTTTTCTTCAGTAGCTTTAGTATACATGAATATGTCCATGAACAAAATATGATTCAGTTTTATGAGGTTTTTTATCTTTACATAGATGAGATCCTTTTGCATAAATTCTTATGGTTTTCTTTCATTCAACACTTTGTTTGTGAGATTCATCTCCACTAATGCTTGTGTCTATAGTTCATTCCTTTTTAGTATCATAGTAAAATCCATGTATGAATGTGTAACCTTTTATTTACTCATTCTCCTGTCAATGAATATCTGAGCTGCTCCAAGTTTTCTTTTTCCTTTTCCAAACATTACCACCATGAAGATTCACACACCTGTACGAGATATTTCTCTAGAGAAATGTCTAGGAGTAGAATTGCTAGGTGGAAAGGTAAGCAAATGTTCATTACAAGATAATTGTTTTCCAAGGGATGGGACCAATTTATACCCGGATCAACCGCATAGGCGAACTCCTCCTTCTCTTCATCTTCCATAATACGTGTATTTTCAGACTTTAAAATTTTTGCCAATCTGGTGGGTGTAAAATGATATTTAATTTTGGTTTGCATTTGCATTGCCCTGATTACTAATGAGGTTGAGAATCTTTTTACAGGTTTATTAGCTATTCATGTTTCTCCTTCTGTGAAATGCCCGTTCCACGTATTGCTTATTTCAGCCAGCAGACGGTTTGTCTTCTCCTTAATGGTTCCTCAGGAGTGCTTTATGCTACTCCCATTTGGATGTGCTATAAATATCTCTCAAAATCATTATGGCTTTGTTTCACTTTCTTTCTTTGAAATGTTATATTGCAATTGAATATTAATCAAGTAAATACATTAAATTAAAATAAAACAGACATTAATAATATAATAAATTAACAAAAATCACCCCATATATCAATCTTTTCCTTTATGATTTTTAATTGGGGGCTGATTTTAGGAAATCTATGCTTAATCTGGTGTCAAATTTAAGATCCTAAGAAACCTTTATTTTGTGTTAAACTGAAACGTAATAACTACACACATTTTTAGGAGATGAGATGACGTGATGTTTGGGTACATATATACATTGTGTAAGATTTTGTTTTGTAAAAGCCTCATGTTCTTTGCTTGTATTACAATTTAAAGTCACAATTGTGTTCTTTTTAAACTAATGCAATATTGTCTTTTTAAAATAATACTGCTATTTTTAATTTTTAAGTTTTTAACAGGTTTTATTTGTCCATTTTGCAGTATATAAAGTTGACAGTCCTTGTGTGGAGTTTGTCCATGTACAGAACACATCCCAACCCCTTTTTCATCCTCTTCCTCTCTTCCCTCTCTGTACTTTCTGTCTCTGGATCCCCTTCCTATTTGGGAAACACTCATCTTCCTGCTTCTTATCCTCTTTGTCTTTTATTTTGCTCTTTTAAAGCTTGTGTTTTTTATTTATTTCACTTATACTAAGGTCTCAATCACCTTAATCTTGGCAAGCTAGCAACCTATGAACCAAGTGGTCTGGAAGGTCTCCATCTACTTTTGTGCCTTTCCTCTTCTACTCTCCTCCTGTCTCTTCTTTTATTTATCAACTCGAATACTTTGTCTCATCTACCTGCAAACATGATTTTCTTTTGTGCATGTGGGTGTCACTTTTGTTTCCCCCCAATTCACTTCCAGTTCTGCCTCTCCAGTGATGTGTTGCCCTCTGGTGATTCTGGTGATCTGATACCACCAAATGGTCACCCATATGGGCCATCCTTAGTCACAGCATCTGTAGACAGGGCTCTCTCTTATTTCTCTCAAATCTGTTTTCTTTCCTGAGGCCTCATCTGTAGGGAGCAGCGATAGCCTCACTGCTGCCACCCCATCCCGCCCTCCTGTGGGCATTTGGTGCATCTGCCTACATTACCCATGATCCTCTCTGCCTGGCCGGACATGACTGCGACCTATCTGGTCTCTCCACGTCTCTGCCTGATGACGACAATTTCCTGCCCTCACCCTATATAAACCATGTTCACTTCCTCAATAAACAAGACTTGATTGGAACTGCTCAACTTGTCTCCATCTCTCTTTCCTCTTGCCCTGCCCCCCATCCCCATTCCCTCTCCAGGTGAGACCCATGGACTGATCCGCGGGCCGGATCACTCATCAACATCCTTTCTTTACACATGAATGCTTCTCTTTACAGAGCAACCAGAGCCTCTTTAAAAGTCTCTGAAATGTCTTTCTCCGTCTCTTCTTCACCTTCCCTGAACTTTGGTGTTTGCTACCTGTCTTTACTCAAATGAGTAAGAGGATCCCACCCATCATGTCTAGGACCCAGCTGCTGACTCGACTTCCTTTTACTGTTTGGAAATGTCTCCACTCGTCACTCTTTCTCCTCAGTGTGAGACAATCATCTGGCTCCTTTCAGCATCATTTGTGCTAATCTCTTTATTTCCTTGCCCATTCCTTTCTCCCTAGCTTCTTCCTACCCAGTCTCTAGATCATGGATTCCAAATGGTTTTACTTTACCTAGAAGAGCTAGGCTTGAATCCTGACTTGGCCACTGACTGTCTCAATCTTGGAAAACAAATGAAGAATTTCTCAGTCAGTGTCCTTAAAAATGGGAATAATATTCCTACTTCATTAGAATTGTTGCTAGGATTGCATACAGAATTATTTGACTGAGTTTCATGCCAGCATATGATAGGAGTTCTATCTATATAAATTTGTTTTTTTATTTTTTAATTTAATTGCTTCCTAAGTTGATTCTTTAAATATGTATTATCTTGATAAACAGAGACCCAATCTCCTGGTTCCTTTTGATCTGAAAATAACTATATACCTCCCACAAATTACCTTATTCATTTTATTTAATTCTTACTATTTCTCCAGTTCTATTCTAAAGCATAGTAGAAAGAAAAGTCAAAAGAACTGGAATTAGTGAATGCAAAGTGCCTTTTTCCTGAAAGAGAAGACGTTTGAGGTGGTATCTTGGCTTTAATACATCTTGTTCATTGTATAGATGACTATTTCCAGGAAACTTCTCAGTGAATGGCATTTGGAAAAACACATTAGAAGAATGGCTTCTGAAGTAGCATTCTAATCTAATTATTAAAGTCAATCCATACTCATAAGTTGAAAGCTGGCAAAAATATTGCTTTAATGCATTTATTTTGTAATAACCTCAACATGTTTTTAAATATGTTAGACATTTTCAAGACACAGCAAAATGCACTCAGAGAACTAAAGTAGCAGAGATTCAGAACAGATTTACATATTGGGTGAGGCAGAGGCTGGCATGCACTTAGATCCCAGATTTTTTGGAGGGGGAGGGACAGAGGGAAAGGAGCAAGGATCCAGTCTTACTAGTGGCTGTGTCCCCAGCACCCAGCAGAATGCAAGTTCTCAGAGAAGGCTGGCCTGAGCATGGGGGTGGATTTGAAGTATAACTTCATCTGAGAAAGGGGAATGTGAATCCATCTGGAACAGCCTGTCTGGGTTGAGGCAGCTGTAACAAAAACACCATTAATTGGGCAGTTATGAACAAGAGAAGTGTATTTCTCGCAACTTTGGAGGCTAGAAGTGTGAAATCAAGGTGCCAGCCCAGCTGCGTCCAGGTGAAGATCCCCTTCTACATGTGGACGGCCAACTTACTGGATCCTCACATGCTGGATAGCAGAGCAGGGAAGCAAGCTCTCTACTTTAATTAGGTCATTAATTCCAATTAGGTGGACTCTACCCTTGTGAGCTCATGTAACTCTAATTCCTAATATCACTACACTGGGGGTGAGATGTCATTATGAGAATCTTGAAGGTACACCAACACTCAATCTTTAACATCTACTATAAAAGTATTCTTTTTCTGGGATAGTTCTGGGATAGATTTGAATATCTGTCTATTTCTCTCTTATTGATCAGTTTTCCAGTTTCAGAGAATAAAGAAAACATACAGGACATAAAATCATATGCCCTAACAATCATGTTTTGGTAATCATAGTATCATTGATATCAGTCACCCCATAATAAAATATGATGGAAATGGAAGTATTTATCCATATTTATTAAGCATAAACTCCCCCTTCCCATGAAAAATGGGCTAAAAATGAAGTAACAAAATAATTAAATAACCCACTTTACTTTAACTGCTTGGATAGTCCAAGTATTTCATCCCTATAAATTGAAGTATAGTTTTTACATGTAGCTATAGCACTTAGCTCCTTTGCATAATGAAAGTTTCATAATAGTTCTTTACAAGTCCATATGCTAAAGCTAAAAAAGAAAAATAAGAAATAATATAAACATTTCAATTATTTTTACACATAAGAAAATTACAGAAAATCATTTATTTTAATGTGAACAGCTAATGAAAAATAAATGACAAGTATTAATGGTATTTCTTCTATCAAGTTTATTGAAAAAAAAATCATAAATACCCCTAAGAAAAAAAGCAATGAAATGGACCTATAACAATGAAACAAACAGAAGCGCAAGACACTAATAAAACCGGATTACTTTTGAAGGTAAATATTGCAGCACTCAGGCTTTATCAAGTTACTTGATAACACAGGGAGACTTAATTAGATACACTGCATTTAGATTCCACATATTTTTCTCAGAAAGTCATTTCATACACGTATGGGAGAAAGTGTTTGCTATTATTGAAGAAATACCCCAGTCACTTTTCACTTAAACACTTGGTAAAAAGAACCCTTCTCTGTCAGCCTAACAGAGCCTCAGCATTTATTTCTTAATTTGTGGAACACTGGCAGCAGGAATGAGTAGTGAATATGTGTGCTTGTCTGCAAACACACCTGACTCATGTGTGGAAGAGACCCGTAGAAGAAGGATTAGTGAGAGTCTGAAAACTCTAGCTTTTTTTCTCCATGGTTGAATACAATGGAAAAGATATAAAAAGGTGTTTTGAACCAGAAAGACTGAAATAAGATTAGAATTCATATTTCTTTTGCAAGACTTCACCATCCGTTTTGCTTCTGAATCTAAGCAGCACTTTGCAAACTACGTTTCTCCTTGTCACCTGGACTCCAGTACTACTGTTGGCACCTGGGGACATTTAACCTTCTAAAAACCAGGATGCTGTTGGGGAACTGAAGTACATGAATGTGCGGGGTCCCTGCTGTCCTGGAGCCTGATTGGCACCTGCTCAGAGAGAATCTGTCATCTTGGTACAGAAAGCATTTGGTTATAACTATAAGCTGAATGTTTACCTCCTCCCACCTACATTCATATCCTGAAGCCTAATCCTCAATGTGACAGTGATACTGTTTAGACGTGGGGCCTCTGGGAGGTGATTTGATGATGAGAGTGGAGGCTTCATGAATGCAATTAGTGCCCTATTTTTTTTGGTATCGGGGATTGAACTCATGACCTCATGATTGCCAGGCAGGTGCTTAAGCCACTGAGCTAAATCTCCAGCCCATTAGTGCCTTATTAAAGATACTACAGAGAAAGAGTTCGCCTTCCACATCATCACTTGAGTACATAGTTGAAAGATGTTGTCAATGCACCAGGAGAGAACCCTTACACACACATCTGCGAGACTTCAACTTGGACATCCCAGCCTCCAAAACAGCAGGGCAGTTCTCTTGGTTAAGCTGCTTGCTCTACAGTATGTTTGTTTGTTTTACCACCTCAAATGGACTAAGATAATTACTTGCATCTGGACTGAGCACAGATGACTGCAATTTGGGGCTGGAGGAGAGAAGCATGCCAGGGAGGGCAAAGAGTGGGTGCCTGAGCAAAAGTATCACACCAGGCCCAGTAAGGGACACAAACTCTAGCTATCACACCAGGCTCAGTAAGGGACACAAACTCTAGCTCCAACCCCAGCTCTGACACCTGAGAAAAATCACTCAAATTTTTTTTGAGTTGTTTCTTCATTAGTTAAATGACAGTTTAAAAAAATGCCCAACCTCTCTGCTTGCTGAGAGTTAGAGTTTTGAAAACCCTTCAGAGGCCCACTTGTTTAAGTCCAAAATAAACAATCTTTGCACTTCTTTCCAAATGGCAGTCTATGAAGTAGGATTGAAAACCACAGCAGATGTTTAAATGTAAAGTCTTTCAGTAGAAGACACATCATCATTAATCCCCTTCAAAATACTGGTTTCAGCTTCGAACACACTTACCGCACCATGCTTGCCACTTTTGAAAGCTGTTCTGGAATATCTCTCTCTCTCTCTCTCTCTCTCTCTCTCTCTCTCTCTCTCGTGTGTATATATGTGCACATGGGTATGGGGGGTCTTTACTTGCATTAGTGTGGCTGCTTTGATGCTCTGAGTTGATGCAGAATTTTCACCTCTATGGTCCTTTTCACTTCGGGGCAGAGCCTAATGTACGAGGCCAGGCCTGGTGAATAAGGCAGATGAGGGAGACTCGTGAGCCAGCCGTGGTGGGCAGCAGCAATCGCTGTAACTTTGATTGCATCTCCCAAAGACACTCTCCAAAGAACAGCTTTAGAACAGCTTCAGAGAGTTGCAAGAATGATGGGGTGCATGTATTTGGGCTGAGAGGGATTAATAGCAATGTGTCTTTTACTGTAATGCATTTAAAAATTTAAACATAGTCCTTGTAAGCTAGTACTCTGAGGTTTAAAACCAGAAATATTCTCTCTTTCTTACTAGTATATGTCATTTGACAACTCCCTTTCTGCAAAACAGAGTACTTTTGCTCACCAAAACCCTGAAGAGAGAGTTAAAGAGACTCATCTAGGTCCACCAGCCATAAATCATGCCCACCATGATCAGAGAGAGCACTGCCAGTTTCAGTTTCTGCACTTGATGCCCCTTCTGCTTCTTCTCTAACTTTGCTAGACCATTGCCAGGTTAGGTTACAGCGTGGCTGAAGCTCAGGACGTAAAATCAGATGTTTAAGACACACATCTCTTAAAACATATGTCCCTTTTATTTTGAAGCAATTGCAAGCAACTCAGGGTCCTGTCAGTGAACTCAGGTTCTCCTCCTCCCTCATTCTCAGAGCTGCATGTCTGTTTTTGTGGGCTTACGAGCTAGGTCCTGGTCCTCAGTCACTGCCACGGTCGTGGTGGCAAACATCCACACAGCCCTGTTCTCACTAGGTCTCTGGTCTCAATCCATGTAACTCACAGCAAGGAGAGTGCATCCTGAGCTTTTGCAGCTGCTTGTGACCTGTCTTGTCTCATAGGACGCACGTGACTAATTCTAAGACCCCCTTGCGTGTAGAGATATCTATAAGGCTCTCTTAAGTTTCTTTGCCAATTTGCTTCCTTTAACCATCACTGAAAATTTTCAAGTTGTTACCCAAATGCTTGGTACAAAGAGTGATGGAAACTTTTCCTTTCCAAGTCCTGTTGTTAAGCCGCTTGGGTAGTGCAGTATAGCCAGCATTCCTCCCTGGGTCCTTCAGGGTCTCCAGTATTACACACAGGACAAGGAAATTCTCCGTCTGTGGCAGGGATTTCACTATGGCAGCTAGCACTGACCTCTCACTCACTAGAAGACAGCATTCCCAGGGTCATACTAATAATACTGAGCATTGCATTTCAAACCCCCCTGTTCATTTGCCATCTGGGAAAGTTAGCTGGTTTAGTACAGGCTTTGGCCAACCCTCCTGGGCTCAAATCTCAGCTCTACCCCTTTCTAGTTGTATGACCATGGCCCCTTTGTGTCTGGGTTTCTTCATTTGTACATAGATATTACAATAATAAATAGCTATGTCAGGCTATTATGAAGATGAAATGAATTTTATCTACAGCACTTAGAACAGTGCCTTCAAAATAGCACATGCTATTTTGCACTTATTTTTATCTTCTCGCAATCATTAGATGAATCATGCTCTAAAACAGCTTTAAGGAAATGGCAGAAAGAACAAATAAGCTTGCATGGGAAGTGAGGTGGGCAGTGACACACACGAGGATCGGCTGGTAAAACACCGTGTGCAGTACAGTAAGAGGCCATGTGTGTAGGGGGGCACGCTGGGTCCTTGGCGGGATCCGGGTCTTCTGCAAAGAGAGAATCAAAGAGACAGAGGGGGTGGAGACAAACATATTTCACAATTTAGAAGGTGTCATGAAAAGACGAATATTCTCATTCTGATGCTTTATCCTTTGAGAGAGAAACCAGACAAATGGCCATCTCTATGCTCTATTTGGCAGAAGCAAGGTAAAGTGGTGTGTGTGTGTGTGTGTGTGGGTGTGTGTATACATTCATATACATGTGTGTGTTGTCTTGGTCTGTTCAGCATGTCACAGACCAAATGGTTTATAAATAACAGAAATTTATCCCTGACAACTCTGATTGTGCAAGACCAAGGTACCAGCAGACCTGGGTTTTCCCATGGGGCTTGATGTCTTCATGACCTCATTGTCTTTCAAGGCCTTGCCTCTTCACTCTGGGACTCAGGATTTCTGTGAAGGGATTTTCTGTGTATGGACACAAACAATCTCCCATGTGTGTGTGTGTGTCTGGGCCATGTGTGGGAGAACCTTCCATTGCTATGGTCATAGCTTCCCCCTAGAAAGGGAAAGAAACCCATCACCACCATAACCAGGAAAACAAGCAAGATGTGTTCACTGAATAAATAAACAAGACGATTCCAGATGACTTGTTCAGAGAGAAACACCTGGTTGGCCGAAGTCCTGTGGATCTTCTTCCTACTCCAGAGCTCTGGATAAGTGAGTGGCAGGTCTCCCACATGGGCCCAAGGGGAAACTAGCTAGTCCCCAGCTGCTTAGCACCCTTTGCCTGTGCTGCTAAATGTAGACTAAACTATAGATGTGACCTTTGATTAGTGTCCTCAGAAATCTTTCACACTAGTAAATCTTTGTGCAAACACAGCAGTACTTAGTGAGAAGGGAAAAAGAAACCTTTAAAACCGCTTCTTAAAAAGAACTTAAGAATAATTATGGGCTCACAAGGATAAACATGTTAATTTAAAGCTGAATTTGGGAGTAAAAGAAACTAACGGCTTCTCGTGTTTCTCTGTACAGGTGGAATCCAGACTAGGCCAGCTGGCCACGGGTACCATCCCATGGATAGTGACAACACAACATGTTCTGATGTGTGACAGATGGGCAAAGCTCTGGCTGATGTTATTTTAACTGTATAACAGCTTAATGGCACTAGTCATTCCTAACCCAGTCTACGTGGCTTTAGGTCCAGAAATAATTATTTGGGCTAAATTCTTTAAATAAAAGTTTGATAGTTACTGTATTTCTGTTAAATACCATTTATAATGAAAGTACAAACTTGTCTTTATTGAATATTTTAGAATTAAAAGTATTTGTCCAAGAAGCTCCCCCCTACCCCGATAAAGCTAAGTTATTCCTTTTATGTTTTTAGATTTCTGCTCCCTCTGGCTTCCTGGGGCACTTACTGAGGAACCCCCAGGTAAAGAAATTACATTCCAAGCTGAGTCTCTCTCAAGCAAAACAGACATGGCCTCTACCTCAGAAGCTGACTAAATGGGGAGATAGGCAATGGAAAATCATAATAATTCCATTTAAGTAAAATAAAAGAGGCATGAAGGAGTTATAAAAGGGGAAGTAATTAATTCTGCTTGGGCAGCAAAGAGGAAACCAAAGCTGACTCTCAGGTCCTCGAGGAATGTGCCTGGCATCTTCCCGACTTCGTGTTGATAAACAAAACCCACATTTCATATGTTTATCTGCACTGAAAAGATAAACTCTGTATTTTCCAGTGCAATTGTTCTTAGCCTTGGCCGAGTGT
The DNA here is from genome assembly GCA_004027295.1 of Dolichotis patagonum. Classification (NCBI taxonomy): domain Eukaryota; kingdom Metazoa; phylum Chordata; class Mammalia; order Rodentia; family Caviidae; genus Dolichotis; species Dolichotis patagonum. The sequence goes on from PVJX010006910.1 coordinate 45,693, forward strand.
TAAGAGTCCCCTGTGGTGCTCTGGAAATGAGGGCATGGGGGAACGCACAGGTCAATTAATCAGAATCCCTGGAGCGAGTCTCAGTCACGAGTTCTTGAAAAAGTGTCCCCAGATAATTCTGACCATGTCAATAGGAGCGAGAACAACTTTCCCGTAGCAATCCACCACAGGGCACGCTCTCTGCCGTAAGTGCAAGGGCTATTATTTTGGGAGAAGGTAGGAGATGGAGCAGATACTCAGTGTATCCACTTGACTTTCATCTACCTAACTGAAGTCAGTGTGACAATCAATAGGCAATGTAAATAGAAATATGCACCTATATACAGTCAGCATTGGGGATCTGATTATTGAGACTTGTACATGATGTTCATTGACAGTTACTGACTGGACTTTGAAAATTACCCATCAGTCTGTAAACCTGAAGACTTGCATGCTAAGGACTTCGCAATTCTAAGTAGTCAAAATGATTCCTGCCTCAATTAAACCATCCTAATGCTTTTTAGAACATTCAAAATGTGTATAGAGTAAGCACAGAGTGTAGTATCAATAAAAATCTTCGTTTTTTAAAAAACTGAGGTAATCTGACTAAAGTATGGATTTTAATTACTAATACTGTGACACATAAATGTTGGTTCATGAATCCTAAGAAATAAACATTACTCTAAGATGCTTAAGCAGGGACAATGCACATGAATAAAGGAGGGCGTGAGCTCTCCTGCTGCATTGTTTGGGATACACTGTATGCTGATGACTGCGATGGTTTTAAAGTTTCTATTTTCAAAGGTCTCCATTTTCTGTTCTGAAAGCGGATACACATCTTTCAAAGCAATCTTTCTCCTTTTGCATAAGCAGCTGACCTTCAGGTAACTTTCTCGGCTCTTCTCAGGTAACCTAATAAGACAGAACAGCCACAACGTGAGGCTGCTGCTGCTTATGAGACAATGACACCAGGTGATAAATTGCATCTGAGCTGGCAGAACCACAGCCACCTGACAGGACGCCAGAGCCCTTTGGCCTTGCTGGAGTGTGGGGGTTCACTCTCACCAGCACGATCGTCACGGGGGACTTAGAAACTGTCCCTGGGGAGCTGTTACAGGGGAGATTGGCTCCTACAGGGCATGAAGCTGTTGGTCCAAGGCAGCGCCCATGCCTGCCTGACATGGGGTTCAGTTTTTACACTTGCCCAGTTACGCAGAGGCCAAGAGGTTGGCTCTTGGAAGGCCATATGGGTTCTTCAAGTCATCCCCCAAAAGGATAGCCTTATGTTGCTCTGCTAGTAGGCTGTGTTTCCTGTTCTAGAGTTTTCCAAGTAACCAATTTACTAATTTTGTTTGTGTGTTTGTTTGTTTTGAGACAGGGTCTCTCTATAGAGTTCTGGTTGGCCTTGAACTTACTATGCAGCCCAGGCTGACCTCCAACTCAATCAGTTCTCCTGTATCAGCCTTCTGAGTGCTGGGATTATAGGCATGAACTGCCACATCCAAGACCAATCTGGTAATTGTGGTTTATAGTGGAGGGCTGCACCACCTGATGCGATCTAATACTAATGACTTGAAGGTGACCTTCTTGGGAGGCTGTACACAGATGGGAAGTGGTGTATTACTTTCTCTCATCTATCCAGAAACCTTTATCATATGGTCACATAAATTAATTCAAGGATCAGTGGTGGCATAGGTACTTTAATGGTATCAAAATTTATTCAAGAGTGATGAAACACAAGAGATAAGGAACCTAAAGGAGGACATTTCTCTGGTGCTTGTCTAGTATGCATGCATGTCTATTCTTATCTATGCATCTATCCATACATCCTTCCACCTATCAATCCATCTTTTTATCTATTGTTATTGAGGCTTTCCTTATGGGAGAGACTGCATTAGAATATAGCTAAGAATAATTAATCATAGAGTTTAGTTTGGCAGTATAAGGTCTGTGGAAACCCAGAAGTAAGAAGAGGACATTAGACATCTTTGGTAATTTTGAATGTTATAAAAGTCAAGTATTAAGATACATGACAAATATATTTCTTTTTAAGAATAGCACATAACCTTTAGAGCTGAGTAGATGAGGTGTGTCTTTCTTTCCTGTTTACAGTGAATAATACTGCAGATAGAAATCATGGGATATTGTACTTGAATACAGATTGATGGTATTTCTAATCTGTTAATTTTAAAAATTAGCTCTGCGTTTGTAGAAATAGCTTCATTTTTAATACCTTAATTTTTATGCTAGTATTTTGTCATTCTTTGCACCTCTCAGAGAAGAATATTTTTCATGAGCTGCAACTAAAGTCACATGGTCACATGAAGGGATCTTAGTAAGCCCTGAAAGCCTCCCCCCTCCCCCAGTTCATATTTGAAGCCAATCTGGGAGCTTCTTAAGGGTGAAACAGTGAGAAGGGGGGCAACATAAGGGTCCTCTCTAATCTGGTCTTTCTTACCATACTAATGATATGCTCTGCATGAATCTGGGTGATCTTCAGAGACTGCCACAGGTGGATATGTGGTTTATTTCCTTCTTTTGTCCCTGTTTCTACCACACCCACCGCATCACCCTGCTGACTGCATCACTCTGAAATCATGTGCGCACAGATTCATGATTTCCGCTGGACTCGGTGTAGCTGCTTTGAGGCCACAGGACTGGGTCCCATCTGTTCTCGGTTTCCCAGCAAGCATCACAGCTGGTAGGCACTCAATGATTAATTATTGGAAGGAAAATTATCTTTTGGGGAAACAGAGCAGTCTCAGGGAAAGTGGCTGGAAGGCAAAACCCTGGACAGGAGTTGGTACCCTCTTTACCAAAGAAGGGAAATATAAATGTCGCTTAGTGAGATGGTTGATAAAACCTTTTTTCCTTCTGCCAATTTTGATTTCTCAAAATTACACCCCCTTCAAAGATATTGAAGCCTGCAGGTCCCTTTTCTATCTTACATATATGCTAACTTTCAAATGTTCACCATAACAAAATTTTGTTATCTGCCACGGGCATGCAGAACTCTAGGTAGATGCTAATAACCTTGTTGCTATTAAGGACAGCAAAGTAGGAATTAACAATGCAACCACACGAAATTCCAGTGATAACATCACAGTTAGGTCTACAAAACAACACAGCTCTTTTCTAAGAATCTTCCTTTGCTTCCACACTGCACTTTGCTTGATAAGCACTTGCCAACAAAGACATCAGACTAATTACAATTTGTTATACAAAGGGCAGGAAAACTGATAAATGATTCATTGATTATTTCCTTTCTGAAATAAGTCTGCTCTTGTCCTCAAGTTACATTTGGATAATAATAAATGGAGTTCTTAAGTGGTTTCCCAAGGAAGTATTCAGAAGAATCAGCTTGACAGTTTTAATTCTTAGCAGTTCGAAGCAGATACCCGATTGAAAAAAGAGGACAGAGTAAATGTTGTGTGTTCTTTGTGTGTGAAAAAGAATGTCCCTTTAAAAAGTAGATCAGGGGTTATAAAATGCTCTTTTAAACTTCGCCATTCTGCACCATTCTAAGTGACAGAAGGCACAACCTCCTCTTCTCTCTACGCCCACAGAGCTGTGCCAGAGGCAAGAGTCTCTCAGCATGTATCTAGTTTTCTTGTCCTGAAGGAGTCAACACACAACACCTAATTCCTTCAAGGATATGGGCTGGGCAGGAGCGGGAATTTGGGCAGCGAGGGAAAGTGAGTCCCTTCACCATCTTTGGAGACCGGAAATTAGTGATTAGGAGTCTGGCATAAAGACAGAAGAGGGGTGATAGAGGGAGCCTTGGGGGCCCTCAAGGTTCTCTCTTTTTGTATGTTTGTTTGTTTGCTGGAGTTGGGGACTGAATCCAGGGCCTGGCTCATGCAAGAAGCATGGTCTACCTCTCAGAACACTCCATCCCTGCAGGGCCCCCTGGAGGCACTTGTCTTCCCTAACTGTCTTCTCCTGGTCAGCAGATCAATGGGACAGACCTAGAGCTGTCTGCATCTGACACATCTTGTCCCCCTCAGGTGCCTCATCCATCACATGCCCGGAACTGACCTTCGCCTGTTTTCTCAACCCTTACCAGCTTCTGTGTCACCATCTCAATTCACGACATGATCAGCCCCGCAGGCCAGAACATTTCCACATCATCCTGACCTGTTCTCCTTTTACTCCCCATGTTACCGCTAGATTTTACTTCTGAAGGATCCTCAAATTAGTTACTTCCGTCTCCTTTCACTTAGAACCTCATCATCTGCTCTGGACAAATGTAGCTATTTTTCAGCCTCCAGTCTTTCCTCCCACTCACCTATCTCTAACCTGCCACCATAGTGTGTTTTCTACAAGGTAAAGCTGAGTACGTCACCCTCCGTTGAAAATACTTCAAGGGTTTACTGACATGTAGACCACAGAGTAAGACCTAGTATCCTTCACCTTGCATAAGAAAAGTGTCACAGTTTATCCTTGTTTATATTCCTGTCCTCCTGTCCTTCTGTCTGCAGGTTGGTCTTTTTTTTGCACGTTATGTTTGACCCATTAAGAACAATGTACAGTGCATTTTTATTGCTTATTGTGCCATTTAATGTTGTGCAAATAATAAAAAAAAATTCAGGTACTGTGAGCAGGCACTCTGCTAGGTCAGTATGGGTGTGGCTTTCTTTTGGGGGAGCAGTCTTGGAGAGCACTTGTGGATGCGTAGTGATTGCTCCACCACCAAGCTCCAACCTCAGCCCTATGCTCTTCTAGAATAGTTTTCCTAGACACCTTTTAAAATCCTGCTCACACAGCACCTGCTGTGCATAGTCTTCACGGACCCTTCCAGCTAGCTGTGGCAAAGTCTTATCTATGCCACCGGAATTCACTGATCATATCAGAGCTGCCCTCTGCAATGTGTGTCAGCATAAGTATGTGTGCTCGTGTTTCTTCCCGTCACTAAACTGAGTACTGAAGTCGTTACAGACAGGGGCTATGATCCTTTGTTCGTACGTCTTCAGTGTTCAGCTCAGTGCCTGACATAGAGTAGGTGCCTGAAAATAACTTCCAGAATGACTATTTGTACCTATCAAATGTATTCAAGACACATTTGCTTCATGTACACTTGCCCTATATGCTTAAAAAAACAAAACAAAACAAAACAAACAAAAACATAGGCACTCTGCTTCCTACCCTCATATATCTAATGTTAAGGTAATTCTCCAAATGTTGGACCAAAATATAACTCATTTGGTTGAAAAATAAAAATAAACATAACTGGAAGGGAGATTAATAGTGCTTGCTTTAGGGTCTCGGGCTTTTGGGGGGAACCTGGGCATTTGCACTCACACACACACACACACACACTCCCTGCCTAAGTCTTCCTGCCTCATCTGCATCCCTCCAGAGACCCTTCTGGCCCTCCCCCTAAATTAAATCTCCTTGTCATGTACTGCTTCAGCAGCAGGTATCTTCTTTCAATATCCTTTATCCACTTATAATTTATTTATTTAATCATATGATTTTTATTTTCCCTTCCAAACTATAAGTTCAACAGGGCAGGCTCCATATCTATTACAAAGGAGGTACACATTATGTTTTTTTAATAACAAACATTTGATGGTTTACTTTAATCTTCATAATAACTAGCCCAAGGAAAGCACTGCTATTTTATGCATTTTCCAGAGAAAATAAACACTAAGTGCTGTGAGCTAGCTTGGTCAGGGTCCCACAGTCATGAAAGCCTGAGACAGTTACTGGATTTTTGCATATTGGCTCCCTGCATTACCGAAAACTAATCTACAGCTCTTTTGAAATCAATGAGCTCAGCTTTCTTATTCACTGCTGAATGCCTAAGAAAATTATTAATTTTAAACATGAGTTAAGAAAATAGGAATGGATCCACAGAGGGTTTGTCTTTTTTGATCTCTCAGCTCTGATTAGAAATAAGTCAGAATTACCATGTTGCTGAAATCACCACTACATAGACCATGGGAGTGCCTGGACTTCAATAGTAGAAAATATAAGCTTAGCTTCTTCATGAATATACGACTCTCATATAATTCCCGGTGTGACTTTGAAATAATTAAAAAAGTAATCTGGTATCTGCAATTTAATGAAACATATATGACAACTGGGTATTGAAGAATTTACTGTTGTGTTATTTTACTGGCTTCTCAAAACCATAGTCTTAGTTCTCCTTCAGAAGAGACTTATTCTTTCCTCTTGACAGACACTGAAAGGCAATGCCAGATGAAACGTGGTCATGTTGCATATGGGTCCTGAGTGTGTGGAAAGTTCTGCCGACATCAGTTAATGGGGAGCAGAAACAGAGGTCTATTTTGAAGGCGGAAGGGCCACAGGGGTGCAGCATAGCACGGGGTGGGGGTGGGGGTGGGGGCGGGGCACATTTTCCAGGGCTGCTTGCTGACTTGCTTTCAGCTGCTGGCGGACTGAGTCAGAGCTGACTAAAATACATCCTGGTTTGCAGGATCAAAAGAAAGATGATACTGAATTCAAAATGAATGTGAAGAGCACACCGAGAGGCCCTCCACCTCTTGGGGAGAAAGGAACACCTTTTGTTTTTCCCCACTTTCCAAGTTTCTTATGGAAAAAGAGACCTAGGCATGGAGGGGTGATGGCGGCAGGGAGGAACTTGTTTCTAACTTGCAAAGCATATGAACGCCCAGTTGACCTATCTCTGGTGGGATCTTGCTGTTTTCAGAGCTAATGTAAGTACTGTTAACCACAGGGCAGGGTTTCTTTTCTTTCCACGTTGTTTTTTATTTTTTATTTTTTAATATTACCCACAAGTCTGACAGCTAATAAAAGGACTGAGAGCTGCTTTCTCACATGACATGCTGCATCATATTAATGCCACCTTGCATACACAAATTATTTTAATGGCCCATTTTATAAGCTACTTGTATTCATTGTCTGGATTCCTTATGAAAATTACCAAATTTTATTCTTAATAAAACTCTCTCCAGGCTTTTTCGCTTATAAGGAGATAATGGAAAGTAGACTGGTGCACATTTATCCTCCGGGCGAGGCAAATTTCTTTATGCCGTGGCAACGGGCAGGCCTTTGGGAGGTTGGAAATGAGCTGCGTGTGGGGGTGTAGGGGTGCACAACTGTAATGATAGATGCTTGGGAAGCTGAGGTAGGAGAACTGGAAGAGCTTGAGTCTATCAACTTGGTAAGACTAGGTCTCCACAGGAGAGGAGGTGGGAGGGGAGGGAGAGGAGAGGAGGAGAGAAGAGAATGTGGGACGGACCAGGACCCAGAAAGAGATGGGGAGGTGGAATGGGGGTGGGATGAGGTAGAGGAGAAGGGGGAGAGGGAGCATGAGTTTTGTCATCTGGGTAAGTGTAGAATTCTTACAGACTACTGTAAAAGTATTTGATTGTTGTATGAAGGAGTTTAGTCTTAATGAAAAGTTCCCAGAAAAACTAAGAAAAAGGAGATATTTACAAGTGGCATGAAATATTAGCGTACAAAGCAGTGTTTTGCCTTGATGGAATGTCTTGGTACACTATTTGTGCATTTTTGCTTTTGTTTTTTCCAGAACTGTGTAGATACCTAACTGCTTAATATACATTAATTTTCCTATTCTCCTGCCACCATGGGCAGAAATAGATTTACATCATTATGTGTAGTGAGTGTATCAGTGAGAGTCTAGAAAAGAAACGGAAAATAAATAGTATTCCAACTACTTCACATAGAGAAAATAGGACACTTAGCATCACTCACATTGATGAGGGAATACCTGGAAAATCCAATCAAGGAAAGATGGGGCGACTCAAAAATATGCAACAGCAGGAAGCCACTGCCTAACCAAGCCAGGAGAGTCAAGCTGAAACACTAGAAACTGGGGCCTTCCGGGCAGAAGCTGGGACACAGAGGGAGAAGATGCTTTTCCAGGGCAGACAGAGAGTTTCTTCAGGTTCTCCCTGTGCTCCTGCTCTGGATTTCTGCTTCTGCTCTGCTGTGGTTTATCCCTAGGGGTGCAAGCGTTGGAGACTTGGTCTCAGTGTGATGGGGTTAAGGAGGTAAGACCTTTAAAAGGTGGGACCAATGAAGGAAATTCGTGCGTAAGAGCACTGATGCCAGAATGGACTAATGAAGGTCTTGCAGACTGGATTAGTTCTCTCGAGCCTGTGTCGTGATAAGGGAATTGTCTACTTTCCCACAAATCTCAGCACTTTCACGTGTGCCACTGCCACTGTGACACAGTCTGCCCAAGGCTTTTACCAGAACAGAGCAGATGATACCACCTTCTTTTCTCTAGAACCATGAACTAGATAAACCTCTTTTTAAAAACAGAGTACCTAGCCTCGGGCATTCTGTGACAGCACTACAAAGCCAACAAAAGCATGGCCTATCATTGTCAGAACTGCCTAGGAGCTAATTGTCAAGGCAGACTGAAAAATGGTGTTTCCCATGACTGACAGCAGAGTAAAGCAAGGGAAAGGAAAGGATTGCAGGACAAGCTGGCAAGTGGCCAGCCAGCCAGCACTCACGGGCTGACCCCAGGGTCCCATCCGTGGCAAACATCCAAGGGTGTGGCTTAAGCTTACAAGTTCAGTTCCTTTTTAATTTTTTTCTGCACCTACTTCTTAGCTACTGTTGGCTCATGCTGTGTGTCCTGTGTGACACACAGATGCTGGAGTTTGCAGTGGTGGAAAGACAAAGCTCAGGAGGATGTGCAAAGGGAAGAGGTGGGTGGGGAAGGCAATGTATTTGACTACGACTTCATTAAAAACCAGCCTGGGCGGAATGCTTTATTTATGAATCCAATGCTGCTTTCTTTCCACAGCCTGTTTCAGAAAGAAAGCAAGAGAGAGCCAACTGGGAAGGTGATGCCTGCAATCCCAGAACCCTAGCAAGCCAGAGCAGCGGGACTGCAAGTCCCAGCCCAGCCTGGGCAGCTTAACTGACTTAGTGAGATCTCATGCCCCCACCCTGCAAAATGGAAAAAAAGGGGGGCTGGTAATGTAGTTGTGAAGACGCTCAGTTCAGTCCCCCAGTATTGGGGGAGGACAAGCAAGCAAGAGAGAAAGGATAAAGGAAAAACACTCCCTGACTCTTGCGCATTCACGAGGCCCAGAGTACAGACAGAAATGGTCTCTAGGTGGAAGTCAGCCGGCAAGAAACAGCATCGATGTGAGTGAAAAAGAGAAAGGAGTTAAGTGTGCTATGCACACCCATTGTCCCTCCACGCCCTGTGGCTTACACCAGGATCCCGCTGTGCGGGTTTCCTGGACACTCCTCAGCCTCCTCAGGGCCTTGGGCATCCTCCCTGTCATGTGACCTGCCTGCGCCTGTGGGTGCTGTGAACTTGCCTCTCACCCCCTGCCCCAGTGTCCCTCTCTAGACCCTCATTAGATCTGATTCCATGCTTGCCTTAGAATTTCCTTATCAAGAGCCATTAGATGTCCAGAACCTGTCCAGACACTTGGTCCAGATGGTCTCACTTAATCCTTACACTAACACCAGTTTACAGATGTGCAGACAGATTTAGAGATTAATTTTCCCAGTCACTCGACCAGGGAGTCAGTGAGGTAGGATTTGAATTGGATTCTTTGTGTGCAAGCAGAAATTGCAGCCTACTATTTCATAAAGCTCAAGGCAAGGATGCGGGCTCCTCTGCCTGTTCCCCAGGCCTTGGTCCTTTGCCCTGTAGCTACGAATCTCAAATCCTCACACACAAGAGTGGAGGCAAACCTGATGGTCTCCACCTCCTTGGGGACTGGCCAGCTGGCAACACTGTACCTGTTCCCTGTGTACCAACCGGGACACACAGTCCGATACCTGGTCCCTGGACTCCTCATTAGCTTTGCATCTCACAGGGTGTCAGGTAACCAAACACATTTCTTCCCTTGTCTCTTCTCATTTAGGAGACTGTATCTACTTCCTGTGGCTTATTTTGTATCATTTATCAAGACTAATATAAAATCATTCTAATAATAATCTACCCAATTCATATCCGGTGTCCGAGTATAACAGTAATCTTCTCATTTCAATTTTAGAGCACTTCAAACCAATCAGCTAGAAAATAACATATAATCTAGCCTCAAGGTTATGGATCAGCAGGTAAATGCAGAAATTCTCTTAGTTTTCAGATACGGAATTTATGCCATTCATTTTTAATGAACTCAAAATCCTGTAGACAAGTAGGAAGAAAGCCCACTACAGACAGATTCATTTTTAACAGCAGTTACCTATTACATAGGGCCAAGCAGGGAACAGTTTCTATATCAGGCAGATACATTTTATTCTTGTTCATTGACGTTGACAAAGACAGTAAATAGTATATAGAGAATAGATACATTTTGAAGAAATATTAAAACACTGATTAATGTAACATTAAGAAATAGAAAGTCCCTTGCCTAAAGAGAGAGAAAAATTAAAATGTCTTTGGTTCTTAATGAAACTGCACCGGGCTTCTATACATCTAAATTCTTTACCTTAACCTGAGTTTAAAATAATGGGCTAACTTGACAGCACTTTACAAATCCTAGCACTGAACGTTATCATTTGTTACCAGAATGAGTGGTAATAAGAGTAGCAGAGCGAACTGGGAAGTATCCAAAGAGTTTAGCAAGACAGTATTTCTTTTTCACAAAACAAAGGTAAAACAGCCATAAAGCTGAGAATTTGTTTCATTCATTTTGAGGAGAAGGGCAGGTAGGTGCTCTGGCTAAACAGATTGCCACCCTTTTCTGCAGGAGCATAATGGAAAATGAATAAACACAAACGGCGACATTCATCCACAGTGCAAGAAGGTACGTGGATTTAAAGTCCATCACAGTAATTAAATTTCAATGTTGACACAGTACATCTCAACATTCAGAGTCCTAAATATAGTTTTGCAATGCCTGTGAGCCAAGTTCAGTGCACATGAATATTTATCACTGTGGCAAAGTTTTTTTTTTTCCACATGCTCAAAACAAGGGCTGAGATCACAACAGACCAAAGCAGAGTCCGCAGCATTTGATGATAATCATCTCAAAATAGTTGAAATAATCTCGTGGCCTCATAAGAGGAGGTGATTTTCAAGCATTTCGGGTTACAAGACTCTCTGCACAAATGAAATCTAATTAAAAGCTAAATGTCTGACATCGATTGAAGTGGAACGGGTCAGTTGATTTTGGAAGAGGGGCAAAGTGTGGGAGACCCCTGACTTCACCACACCATGGGAGCCTCTGCAATGGAAAACCCAAAAGCATTATTTTAACCCAAAAATAAATAAAATGAATAGTCAATTAATGTTAAATTATTATAACGACTTTAAGGTCCTGATAGATGGCAGAGAGCTGTATGTTTCAAAAGAAAGTCCTACGGAGTTGCTAGATTATGATAGGGAAGAAGAAAATGCTATTTACTTTCTGCCACAAGCAGCAAATGCTGTCTTGTCTCATATTATTCCCAGGCCCTCGAATGCGGTGCTAGGCCATAGGCCGCACCCTCTGCCTGCCTCCACCCTCAGGCAGTCCAGCTACAGAGACCGTGTCCGTGCTCAGGCTCTCCCCCTGCTGGAAGTGTCCGGGACTGCAAAGTGCTCTTAGCCTAACACAGCATTTCTATACTATTAGCTTAGATTTCCTCAAGTGCATTCGGTTTGTAGGTTCAGGTGAAGTGTACAGTAGCTAACAAATAATCCAAAGTCCTCAGTGACTTATGTGAGCTCATTTATTGCCAGTACAGCAGGACAGCAATGAGTTGGTGAGATGCCTGCCTTACTGAGACCCAGGCTAATGGAACACTTACTGTTCGGTATATCGCTGGCCTTACCAGAGAGAAAAGATCAACTGGCAGGGTATTGCATGAGGTCTCTAAAAGCCTCTACATGGAAGCGGCGCACATCACTTCAGCTCATACGACACTGGACAGAACAAGTCAGGTGGTCTTTAGAACTCTCGACTCGACTGACCACCTCTGCTTTGTTTCTTTTGGCCCCTCTTTTCATGACTTGACTCAGGCCAATTGCCACTGAAGGAGACTTCAGAAGGAGGGCTTCTTCTATATCCTTCTTTTAAATCTTGTCTCTCCTTCTAGGAATGTCCATTAAATAATTTCATGTCTGGGGCTTCTGTTAGTAGTTTAGATAACTTTAAAGAAGAGATATTTGGCACTTGCTGAACAAGAAGACTGCAATACCATAGTGTTGCTGAGTCTCCCAGATGGGTGTTTTTATGGAATCCTAATGAACTTACAACTTCAAAAACCTTTTCACTATAAATTACAGGTGATGGATGTGGTTTGCATCAAGTAGAATTGGGCTTTGCCTCATAGATCCTTAACAGTAGATTCATGGATTGAGAGGTCCATAATATCTTCATTCATTCATTATCTATTATGACCCACGCAAGCACTGTGCTAGATCAAACCCTGCTATTGTGGAGTAAAGGAATCAAACTCATGCTAGAAGAGATAGCGGATATCTTTAGTATATGCATATGTGATGTCCTCTCACATGTTACACTGATCTCAGCTCTCTCATTTACTGACCACAACAAACAAGCTATCCAAATTCCCAAATCCTCCAGATACATAAGGTGATGATATAGGCAGCCACCTTACACATCTGCTGTGAAAATTTCTTGAAATACTGAAAAGCACTGAATTGTGCCTAGACCATAGCAAGTGCTCAATAAACATTGGCTGTTGACATCTAGCACTACGACCAGATTATATGTCTGAGAACTGGGCTTTGTAAAATTTCCAACGTCTTGAAGATGGGTTCACCGTGTAATGTAGCTATTTAAAAAGGTAAAGCCAATTCAAATAATAGAGGGTGAAATAATGCTACTTCAGTATCCTCTGGTGAAAAGTAAAACAAAAATGTGCTTTTAATGTGGAGCACATATTTCTGAAATAAACAGTATTCGCTGGCCCTGATCATGCATGACCCTATACCCTCCCTATACAGTTAGGCTTGTGGAATAAGAGTGTTAGATACTTCCAATTTTGTTAAATCACTAGAAGTCTAGGAATTTTTCAGACAAATGTTGGCCGGTCCTTCAGGGAATCTCTACAATGGCCTTCTGAATGTCAAAAGGACTTACACCAATCCCTAATTTCCTGCTGATCTTTACCATCTGTTCCCTTGACCTTTTCATCAAAGGCTTCTCCAGCAGTCAGAAGCCTGGCATGCTAACAGTCCATGCAATACTCTTCCTGTGCTTCTTTGCCTTGGTCTCACTTGCATACATTTTGTTTGCCATTATAGTTTCAACCAGTTCACCAGAACACAAAACTATAGCAGAAAGAGAGGCTCCTGTGAGTATATAATGCACACTGCTGAATGCTTTCAGCTCAGTATGCAGCAGTAGAGCATTCACTGGCTGAGAACATTTGCCATATGGGGTATAGACGTGTACCGCCCCAAAGCATCTCATACAGTCTATCATATCAGCCCTCACAGACTCCAAGTATGCTAGCACTTCGAGGACCTGAAAATACATATATTAACAGTTTGCACTAATGGATTGTTCTATAAATTGCACAGATTTTTTTCAGGGGGTAAACTATTTGCTCTACACACAGCATCATAACAACCCATGCAGCAAGGAGTAGTATTAAGTGCAACACAGGTTCAAGTTTAGTACACTTCCAAGGGGATGATGATAAGATATTTTTTGCTTAGTGACTAACTGGTGAGGAAGAATGTAGAAAATTTGGTCAAAGCAACTAAGAATGTTAACCTCCAAAATAAAACATGATTTATTTCAAAATTACTTTCAGGTAAACAGGGGAGGAGCTCTATCCTGTTCCATAAGGACAGACAAAAACTGGGAAGGATTCCTGTTATGGGTGGGTCTGAAATGTCTCCCAAGGCTCATGTTTGGAAAGTTTGGTTTCCAGTGCAGCAGTGCTTAGAGCTGGGCTTTTGTAAGGCAATTGGTTCACGAGGGGTCTAACTTCATCCACTGAGTAATCCATTCATTGATTGTCATGGCTTATGTCAGTGGCCCCCAAGCCTCATGCCTTTGCATTATGCATTTGTCATTGGTTCATTGTCTAGTGCTTGGATTGGGGGTGTGAGTGCTACACCGGCCTAGGGGTGGAGCCAGGATGTGATGTAATGGCAGGAAGAAGGTGTGTCTCTCTCTATTGCCGGTTCCCGCTTGCTGTTTGCAGCCACCATGAACTGCAGCCCCGCCATGCCACCCTGCCTTGGAGCCAACTGAGTATGGACTGAAACCTCCAAAAACTGTAAGAAATAAACCTTTCCTTTCCCAATTTTGGGCATCAGGTATCTTGTCTCAGCGATGAGTGAAAAGTAACTAAGACATGGATTAATCATAATTTGAAGACATTTTTAGGAAGCAATGAAAGCTTGGGGTTTAGGGCCTGGTTGAAGAGAGTGAGTCATGACTTTGGGGGCTCTATCTTGCCCCTGACCTGTTCTCTCTGGCTTTTTTGTTCTACCTCTTTTGTTCCATGATTGCTATGAGATAAGCAGTCTCCTCTTCCACATGCCCCCGCTGCCAGGATGTTCTGTCTTACCTCAGGCCCAGTGTATTGCAGTCAATCGAACCACGGATTGAAACCTCTGAAACTGTAAGCCAACACAAACCTTTCCTTCTGTAAGCAGTTATTCTCAGGTATTTTGTTACAGCAATGGAGAGCTGACTAACACAATAAGAAAGCAAATTGATGCTGAGTTTGAAAATTAGAGTTTTCTAATTTTTAATACATTCCAGCAAAGGGATTATTTGCGTTCCATGACAATAAGCTCTGTATCTCTAGAGGTGGCAGATTTGGATGGCCACTTGTTAAGCATGTTATATATATATATATATATATATATATATATATATATATATATATAGAGAGAGAGAGAGAGAGAGAGAGAGAGAGAGAGAGATGTCATTTAATGGTCACAAATTCTTTGAAATTTCTTCTATAGAGAGATCTAAGCCTTTCCTGACTCTGAGTGAGCTTGTAGTTGCTATCATTAATTGACTCTATGTGAGCTTCTAGTGGCACTATGTGAGACCCACAGCTAGTCTGAAACACTTAGACCAGTGGTGGCAAACCTTAAAGACGAGTGTCCAAACTGCAACCCAAAGCCTACTCACTGAAAAATGCTAACACTGCTATTAAACTTCAATATTCAGGCTTTAGTTTAGAAAAAACAACCTATCCATTAACATCTTCTATTTTTGAAGAAAAGCAAATCACATGGGTGTTGTGGGTTCACCACCACTGGCCTACACAATATTCACCTGATTTTCTCGAATACTTGTTTGAGGGGCTGTAGGAACCTGGTCACCATGCTGTGAGAAACTGAAACCACACAGAAAGACCACACACAGAAAGTGTAACTGAAATTAAACATAAACTTCCGTTTATATCCATTTTTATTTGGAAATTTGGAGATGACTTAAATTTTTCTAAACTTTAATATTCTGCTAAAAAAGGCACCATTAGTCATCCACGTGTCAGAGTTAATGTGCTAAACATTCGCTTTGAAGATACTGCAATGCATTCTGACTTAGGGTGTCTAATAAAGCTGGTTTATGTACTTATCACGTTATTTAGCTTTGATTTATTAGTAAATGAGTCCTTCATCTCCAAATGGACAGAGGCGTACACTTCTGCAAAGAAGCCATACACTGTGAAAAACCAGCAACAGCATAAGCACATGGACATGACAAGAAACTGCAGAGCTGACCCACATCCAGGGTCCAGATTTCAGCCAGTGACAGCGCCGAAGGGAAAACCGTGGCAGTCTGGTCTTCAGAGAACCAGACAACTGAGATATCATCCAAGAGATGACTGAAATGCAGATTTATATCACCTGACTGATCCTCACCTGAAGAGTGTGCCTTGATATATCAATTAGCAATGATATTTTATACATATTTGTTACTAAGAAATGAGAATAGAAGGCTGCAGAAATATGAAATTGCCAGTGCTCAACTAGTTTTGACCCTCCAAATGTCAATTTCGTATGATTCAACTTAATTCATTGAGGTTAAATGCTCAAAAATCATTTACCTTTGGGGTGAGTCCAGTGAAAAATTGTATGTAGACCACTGATTTAAGGAAAAACATTTGATAAACATGGATTTAGGAGGAAGTGCCCAGGAAACTATGTAACATGGTTTCTTGACTGTGGATGTATCCTGTCATATTTGAAAACTGATACGTGCCCTGTTAGGAGATTATTGCTTTCTCTTGGGAATAAATAATTTTATTATAACGCGTGGAGCCTTTCCAATTAAGGTGGTTCTCAGTACCCTAATAGACTAGGAGACACTGACTTGAATGCCAGTGATTATGCTTTGCTTCACTCCATTCTGCAGCGATCTGTCTAGAAAATCAACATTCCTCAGGAAAAAAAAGAAGGCTTTAAAAAGAATGATCTGCATGGGAGCTGGTGGTTATAGAGAATTTTACTGCCAATAAAAAGAAGATGAGGATTACTTGTTCCTTTGAGGCCATGAGGTAATTAAAAAACAATATTTAGTGGCTTTTAGAACACCTATTTCCATGAAATCGTGGCACTAAACAATTCAGGGAAATCAGAAGAGATGAATCACCTAAACAGACCAGGAAAAAAGAAATGGATAAAGCAACTATAATTCTATGCCACCTCTACCTTCTTCAGATTGATCTAAGTTATTTCAACTTCTTAAGCACACAATCCCATAACACTCTGTATCACATATTTGGCTTTGGAGTTTGTGAGAATTAAGTATCTGGAAGACCACACAGGAAATGCTTTTCCGTGCAAGGGACTGAGTCCCCTTGATGCCTTTCTCCCAGGTGGTGCTGGAAATGCACCCTCCACCCGCTCCTGCAAATCAAGACCCCCTGATTGGCTCGGTGGGTTCACAGTTTTGCGGCACAATATCCAAAACTAGATTTATGCCTCAAACTAAAAGGAGATGATGGATTTTTTTATTCATCTGTTCTTTCAATCACTAATTCACTCAGCAATGATTCAAGTGGCTACCATGTGCCAGCCGGTGATAAAGACACAAAAGAGCACAGCAATTTGCAACCTGGGGCTATCAGACCACTCACAAATTAAAATTCCAAACATCAAGTAAATTCAGTTCCCTAAGATGACATCAAATGTGAGAAGAATAAAACTGGGTTGTTGAAAACTAGTATGTGGCATTTTGCACAGCTCGGTAACTTATGTTTTAAAGCTAGCTCCTTCAGAGCTATCCCAAAGTTAGTATCACAGGAGAGGACACCTACAAAGAGCCAGAGACAGCAGGAGGAAGCTGAGTGGAAGGAAAAGAATGGTATTTTATCTGAAAGAGTTAAGACTGGGCATAAATATGTCAAAAGAACTTATGAGCCATCTTTAAGAGCTTCCTACTGTGTGAAGATACATTTTATCAGCATCTATAGAATCAGTAATGACATGAGATTGAAATACTTCAATAAATTGTAAAGCTATGTGTTTTACATGATATTAAAAAATTCAGTCCTGATAGAGACTGCCAAGAAATTAACTCATGATTGTTTTAGCACATAAATAAAATAATCAAGCACTTGCCTTTCCTTTTCTATACTAACAATACCACTGGTATATTGGCAAACTTTCCCATTAGTGGAACAAATTAGCAGACACTTGCAAATTTATTTTATTTTATTTTTATTATTATTATTATTATTATTATTATTTTGGTAACGGGGATCAAACTCACTACCACGTGCTTGCAAGGCAGGCACTTATGCTGCTGAGCTAAATCTCCAGCCCTAACACTTGCAAATCTAAAGGCGAAAGGATTTATTTGGCTAATGGTTCAAGAGCGTTCAGTCTATGGTTGGCTGGCTCAAAAGCAAAAACATCATGGTGGATAAATGCTGATCACTTCATGGCAGCCAGAAAGCTGAGTGGATTGGAAAAAGCACCAGAGAGGAAAGTGCTAGAAAACAGATGTAGTCCTCAGGGTCACACTCATGGCTGTCCAGACACACCTGAAAGTCTGCTTTGCTACTCTTCTAGGTGTGGCTTAATCCAATCAAATTAACAGTTATCAAGAGTCACTGATAACTGAAGAATAAAGGGAACTTTATCTATGAGATGAAAAAGGCATAAGAAAATAATAATAATAATAATAATAATACCACCATTTTGTAATCTCCATTGTACTCACAGATCTAGGCATTGAATATCAATGGCAAATCTCTTAAAGAGGTCACAGATACTCTGTTTCTACTAACTAAACAATACTAGTCATATAGACTTTTTGCCAAAAAATTAAATTTTAATAAAACAACTAAACTTTTAGTGCCAACTACAGATTCCAGTCAAGTGCTACATCACAATGTTCCCATCATGACAGATCACATATTTGACTTTGGTTCCATAAAATTGTATTGTCTAGTGATGCCATAGCCATCTTAGTTTGTGTAAGCATGCTCTACAATGTTTGCACAGTGACAAAATTGCCTAAAAATGCGCTTCTCAGAACATAACCCTGTCATTAAGGGACACATGATGGTAATTTAACCTTGCCTGAAAGTAGTAGTGGAGAGGAGGGGGGCTGGAGAAATGCAGCTGATGACAAAGATGAGACACTGTGAAGCAATGAGTTGGTGTTTGTAGAAGCTGGCAATTGATGTGTGGAGGCTCTGTTTATACTCGTATATGTTTGGGATTCTCCATAATAAAAAGCAAATAGAACATTAATGAGCATTTGAGCTCATATAATCAAAAGACTACCGAGAGATGCCTAATTTAGGCTCTTTCAGATTTTCCAATCACTTTATTATACATGCAATGCTCTGGATTTCTCAGATTCCATACTGTACCTAACACAGAAGCATAAAAACACATGTAAATAAGATAGGAAACAGGACCTTTCTCTTTCTCTCAGTGCATCAGTACAGGGTATATGTATGTGGGCAAGCACACACACACACACACACACACACACACACACACACAAATAATGTACGCATAGATATAGCCCCAGATGCATCTTACTGATGTTCTGCTTGAAACTGTTCTTAACCTTGCTGAAGAAGGCATTGCAAGCTGACAATAGGTGAACCAATTATTTCAATTAGCAGAAATGCACATTTTAGGTTAGGTACCGGACACACATTCATGGTGGCCTAGGAAGGTAGTGTTTATAAAGTGTGCTCACATGAATAAACATGCAAACGCTGTCTTGAAAAGATTAAGGGAATTCTTTCAAATGTCTTTGGCTAGGCCAGTTTCAGCCTGAAGAAAATGTGCTAGATCTAGGAATTCCACACTTTACTGTCATTCCAAGTTTCCTAGGGGCTAATCTTTAATACTGAATTTATAGATTCTTCTACATCTAACAAATCTAGCATAATAAGACGGTTCTTCTATCTTTCATATTAAAGTTCAAAGCATCCATCCTCACTCTACACTGTGAAGTGTCAGCACAACGAGCTGAAGTGTGAAAACACAAAAAGACAAACAGAAACTCCAAATTCTGAAAACTAACAAAGTCCTGATTATGACAGAATAGCTGATTTCACTGATTGTTTACTACATCTAGTTGTTTACACAAGACAGGAACCCTTATTAGAGCAAATTAGCACGTTTCAAGAAAGTCGTGGATTGTTGCAGATAAAAGTGTTTTACCAACAAGGATTTTATGGTTGGCAAATGTGATTATATATCCATTAGCATCTGCGAGCCATACAGACATGTGTCACTGTCATAGTCAGGGGTTGTGAGGAGAACAATTAGAATCAAGACACAGAATTTATATTATTTTATGAAGGTCATCCAGAGTTAAACACAGAAAGTGCAGGAAATCTGTCCACAACACTGAAGACACAGAACACTCAGCTAAGGGCCTGGATCCCACAGCAATGTCCAGTGTGAGTCCAGATGAAGACCCAGAGCCCATGACAGTGCCTCCCACGAGTCCAGCTGGAGGTCTAGAGCCCACAAGAAGGACTCACACCAGTCTGTTTCATGGATCCACGCTGGGAAGGCCCAAAGGTCAGTGGTGGAAGCTAGAAAATCTATGCCAGCGGAGTGAAGGAGGTGTGCTGGTAGGTTGAGAGTTCTACACTGGAGCCAAGTGTTCACACTTAAAACAAAGACCAGGGCTGTCCTGAAAAGCACCACAGCCATTCTCAACAACACGGAGGTCCCGAGCTCCTCCGAAGATAAGAACAGTCAAGTACATGCCAGAAAGCCAGCATGATGAGTTCTTCCTGGAGTTTAAACAACACGCATCTTCCCCTCTGGAGCCAGGAAGTGACGCTCAACGTAAGGACCAGAGCTCCCCCTAAATGAACTACAGTCACTCTTACCAACAAGGTCCCGAGCTCCGATGACAATGGTCAAACTCACACTGGGGAAGCTAGCCCTGACAAGCTCCTCCAGGAAAACCGACGGCTCGAAACAGCAACACTTACAGAAACCCACAATGCCTCACTCATCTTCTCCACGTTTCTATTTATGCTGGCAACTTTCCTCAGGTGGAACATCTGTGCTCAGCACCATGGTGATTTAATTCAGCTGGTGTTAAGTTGACCATCAGGTTTTAATCCGTAACAGTCACATACCCCCTGGAAATATCTCAATGTGAATATTCTCATTTCTGCTATTTTGAACAGACAAAGGGATTTTTATCCAGGCATGGCAAATAACAACAAAAAGGGTAGTAAACCAGGGCAGGTTATTTCTGTCCGTTAAGCAGTGGTCAACTCCCAATTGCTATCTAAGGATATTAGAAAAGCATCATCGCTGTCAGTTTTCACAATGTGGAAAATGCTGACCATCTACTTCATTATTCCACCGTCCTGGCTCACAAAGCACATTGAGAAATTCGGAGAGAAACCGGAGGAATGGTAGATTGTCTCTTTCTCCAACTGAACAAGATAGGATATAAAAAATGGGAAAACGGTGCTCCCAGAGCTGCCGGCTCTGGGAATACAGTTCTGCGGGCATCTCCAGTTGTGACACTGTGTTTGCAGCTTGTGTTACCACTCAGGGCAGTACCGTGTGCACACACAGGGACAGGGGACAGCGCCGTGCTGCTGTGGGCGTGCTGGTGCTAACCACTTCTCTGCGACCAACTTCCTCCAGCAAGGGCTGGAGGAAGAAGACCTGTCAGTTTTCAAGGCCTATTGGAAAATGAATGTTTTTATGACATGATTTATAAATGATATTATATCTATGAAATTTTAATGCTTTAATTTTGGCCCACACGGCATGAATTAGTGAGCCAAGATATGATGGGGCCTCGTTTTCACAGGAGCAATTTCCACTAAAAGATTAAGGGGCCATAGCTCTTGCTAAAGGTTATCTCCCAGCGGGAGGAGGCAGGCGACAGAAACCTAGCGTGGCCTTTTCTGCCACACAGTTCCTCAGGAGGAATCAAACAGCTTTCCACTCTGTGCTCTTGTCATCAAAATCAAATTAACGGAAGATGATCACGTTTTACTTGGATAAGATTTAATAAGAACAAATCATTCACAGCAAAACATAGCAACAAAGAGTACAAACATTTAAAAAGTATTGAAATACTGCAATTCCTTTTTTGCTGTTTCCGTCATACTTACTTATGAAGTTTACAAAGGAAAGGAACTCTACATAAAGCTGTGACCTTAGATCTTAATCTTTGAGTCGTTTGAGTCTATTTCTATAGACATTTCACTTTGTCTTACTTACATTGCTTTTCTTTCTCTTTTCCTTCCCTTCTTTTTGGTTTTGTCATGTTTTGCAGGTTTTTGAGACAGGTCTCTTTGAGTAGTACAGGTAGCTTTGAACCTGCTATGTAGCCCAGGCTGACCTTGAACTTGCCATCCTCCTGCCTCATCCTCTCAAGTGCTGGGATTACAAGCATGTACCATGGCAGTCAACTATTACTTCCGGAGGTTTGTTGAGGGGCAGTGCATGTTGGCTGCTGGTCAATCAGCACTGCATGGTCACTCTGGACTAAACACCCAGACTAGACTGGAGATCTCGTGGTTTTGGTTGTACAATGTAGGGAGAGAGAGAGAGAAGTCGCCACTGAGAACAATCACTCTAAGTGTGTGGTTACACTGCGGCAGGGTAGTCCAGGGGGAGGTAAAGTAAGAATACCTTAGCTGTTGGGAAAGGGCTCCACCAGGAGATGAAGGCTTAGCGCTTGAACAGGGCATAAACACAACAGACTTTGCAGCCACAGGGGACAGAGGGGGCTCTCCTGGCAGGAGATCCTGGGGACCAGTAGTGGCAAATAGCGACTGTGGGTAATGGGTGTGTTTGATAGTTGCAGAAACACATTATGCACGCAAATCAGCTTCTCTAGCTATGAAAACCTTCTCATTGCTTATGACGACTTTGCAAATGATTCATCAGGGTCCCCAGAGTTCACTCTCTGGCACTTTTTTTTGGACAAGTCCCCTGCATATTCTAAAGCTATGAAACAACTTTTTATAAAACTGTACCTACTCTCCAAGACTGACTGAGGTCTAACCGATATGTCTTTTCAAATCCTGAAAGACTTACAAGGCCTGTGTCTCAGGGCACCACTATTTCAGCTATTCCTGGGCTGTTTTTACCTGTTTGCGCCTGGCTTCGATGGCATTAGCCTGTCAAGATGCCTTGGACTAACTGCAGAAGGGGGAAAAACTATCATCAATTATGGACTGGGAATAAACAATTAACTTTGTGGAAGCAAATCAGATGAAAGCCTAATTTGTTTTGTGGACATTCAGGGGTATCAGGACTTTGGTTTATCAAGAGATACAAAGCCACTTCAGTTTCCACAGTGTGTATGGGTGCCAAGAATTTCTATTTCTTGACCTTTCTTGGTGCTTCTGCAAGAGTAAAAGCACCATCACAGTCAAAAAACTACCCACTACCAAGTAACTAATAATTCTTTTCCCTGCCACATGTGGTGATCTCCGGGGGAGCAGCAGAGCAATTCTTTGAGCAGAGTAGCCTAAGGTTTTCCGAGCTGGCCCTGATTGCCCTGGCCACCTGTTTGCTGTTTAGAGACGGCTTCCTCTCCCCCATCAACCTTCTGTTCCCTGTCTCAGACTAACGATGATATATGGGGTGCCGTGCTCCTCCTAATTATGAAAATTGCTTTCTGTTGGTTTCAAGATTTTTACTTGATATCTTCTCAGAATCTTGGCTAGCCTCTGCGCCTTGGGGTCCTGAAGTAAAATTACATCTTAGAGCTCCCATATGGGATCTGACACACAGCTTTCAACCAGGAGCTCTTATTTAGGTAAAAGAAAGCTGAAGTTCTAAAGAAAAGAGGCTTGGTCCGTCCTATGCAGTTCAGTCCATCACTAAGCCTAGGCCGTTATAACTGAGAGAAGTTTCCAGGCCCTGAGGCAGCAAACCATCACTGGTGACTGCACCATCCACCACCATCTCTCCCTCAGATTTCCTCAGCATGCTGCTCACGCACAATGGGACCCCCTCCTATGGTTGTGAGAGGACCTGCACCCCAACTCTCCATATGAAAAACCTGAGAGTTACTCTTGATGCTTCTGCCACTCAGCATTAGTGACCATCAGTTCTTCCTCCATACCTTCTAATCTAGGCCATCGAATCCATCTGCAATCTGCTACTTTTATTTTATGCATGTGATTCTCACTGGGATTATAGAAAATAGAGAGCAATTCACTCTTAGTTGCATGCCTTCCTGTCTTTATTCTTGTTTTCTTCTTCGACACACCGTAGTCTAAGTGCTCTGAAGTACAGATCTGCTGTTACTCCCTTCCTGCAAACCCTTCAGTAGCTCTCCGTTTTCAGATGATGTACAAGTCTTTTGCCTGTGCTGCCTGGAATGCCCTTTCCCATCTCCTTCTGTGTGACCCTGACTTGTCTCTGGGAGAGTGTTGTATTTTTTTTAACCTTGTGTGTTCCTCTAACCGATCTCTCTTCCTGAGCCCCTTCAGAGGTGGGGAGCTTAACTGCAGTATTTGCCTGTGAATCCTCAGCACAGATGATTGTGTCTGCCACGGCCTAGCTTCTCACTGTATGTTTGGTGACTAAACCAATGGTACAAATTATGAGTAAAGTCTGTTCTGCTTTAATTGGTCCACAAGTCCACAAAAGGCCCTGATACTCATTTTTAGGTGCTACTGGAAATAACAAGATGGAGAGAAAACTCATTTTTGAAAAATGGTGAAATGCTAGTGCTTGTGATGGATGGGGACAAGAACCCAAGAATGATTATCTTTCCATTGGTAATTAAAATAGATTTCTACTTCCACTGCACATAAACTTTTGCCATGCATCTGATCAAGATATTTCATCATTGGCTTCTCCATGATAGCATGCTCTGCATATTAGTTGCTTCTCAGTCAAAAAAAAAAAAAAAAAAAGGATGTATTTTGGCTGCTTTAAACTGCAATGCAAAATTCAGAGTTTCTCAAAATGACTCAGCTCTGTAAATATCCCGGATCAAGGGAAGAGTCCAGACAGAGCTTCAAGGTCAACTTCCTCAATGAAATTAGCAGCACACACAGAGCAGTGAGGGAGGAAGGTGCCACCTTCTCAACCAGCCAAATGAGTCAATCAATCTCACTGCAAGCAGTGACAGATGTCAAAGCCAAACCACCTGACAACCAGTCCTTTCCTGTGCCATTGGTATGCTGTGATACAACCTATTATCTTCTTTATCAGCTTTATGGAAGAATTTAGCACTGTCGACCCCTTCAAAGTTCCTCTTGGCTATTTGAACTCTGAAGCTTGAGAAATATATGTATCACTCATCCCCACTGCCCAAGACGGTTCCCAGAGATTTGTATATTACTTTCAGTAAAAGAAACTATGATCCTAAGGATTTCAGATTAATATAAGAAAGATCATGTTAAAATGAGAAACGGGCTGGTAGGTAGACCGGGCTCTCTGTTGTGGCAGTAGAGAGCTTTCTGTGCTGGAGATCTCAAAGAGACTGATAGTTACTGTTTAATATGTGTGCAGGACTGTGAGGAGCTAGGGATAGGGAGGGCCAATCGCCTAAGTTCATCCCTAAGATTCTATGACCTAATAGATTCTGTCTGGTGGGTGAATTCACCATATAGTCTTAAATAACTGTCAAAAAGCTATACAATGCCATTTAGCAATAAGACTGATATGACAGTGTCATTTTTACATAATCTGCTCTTTTATCCAAATAGCACAGATCGAAACCATGCCAGCTATCAAGTCCTATAAATGCTTATCTAAAATAATTCAGCTACAAAAATTTCATCAAATTGTCAGCTTCATAGTTATCCCCTCTCCTGTCAACTTTCCATAGATTATATTCTCCAGCAAGGCATTTTTGCATTATTCACTACAGTATTTCTAGTATCAAAATAGTGCTTGCCTTATAGTAGGTGTTCAATGAATATTTATAGAATTATGAACATTTTGTTACCTACAGTTTTGTGAAAAAGACAGAGGTATCTATCTAGAGAAAATATTTCCCATGGGTTATTCTGCTTCCCCTGTCACCCACCCACTCCTACTCATAATGGCTTCAAAGACTGCAGGAACATGACCAGACTAACACCACATACCTCCCCAGGAGTATAACACCAAGGGTTACATTCACATAACTGTGCATAATTTTTCTTTATGCTTTCTGACTTTCAATCATTATTTTCTAAAATGAAATTTTATTATCCATATGATACAAGACTAAAAGGGGAGGAAAGGGAAGATAATTACCTTAGCAAGACTGCATTATATATATATCGGGTCGCATTGCTCCAGAGCCAAGAGGAGGTTTTTCCTTTTCCCCAGGTGGGGGAAGCACAAGCGATGTGACACAGGTCACAAAGTCACAGAGAAGGGGCTAAGCATTGAGGGTCCGCCCTCAGACGGTGCAATGCACACACAGAGACTGCTCCCAGGGATGGGAATATTATGTGTTGAAGTCCAACGTGACCCATGCTGCTACATGGCAACCAGAAACGGGGATTCTACATGGCAGGAGGGTGCAGGAGACACAATGACCTGTCGGCGTGCTTAAGTTGCCTTTGACATTTCATCGAGTGGCTGGATACTAGTGAGTGGATCCGAAGGGTAGCTCTACACTCTCACACAGTGGTCACTTAACAAGTGACTGTGGGGATCAGAGGACTCCTTACAAGCCCCCAGGACAAGATATGGCCAAGTGACTTCTGGGGTTGGTTCAGCATGGCCTTGGGCCAGGAGCGCAACTGAACAACGAAGTCTGTTTCCACAGGACTCCCCACGCCTCACTTCCAGTCTAATCACATTCATCATGGAGGAAATATGGTTGCTTCTGCAGAACTTAGTCAATGTTCTGCGCCATGGACTGAGACCACCCAAGCCTCTCTTCAAGTGACAAAGCAAGCAGTTTCATTCCGACTCCTAGCGAGGTTCAGGTGCTAAGTCACCACCTAGAGTTGTTCAAAACACTACCTCCTTGTCTCCTCGCCAAGCTGCAAGGCTAACAATACTTTTGACAAGCTGAAGAATTCCTTAGCTGCCTGCTGTCTGAGGAACAAATTTCCTTCATCAACTAATTCACTGATTTGGGGCTTCTTGAGAACTCAGCTAATTTGCTCGAACAGGTGGCTCATTCCGTAAGTGTTCAATAAAGATTCACACATGATTACACATACAGCATGCCTTAAAACAAATGAAGAAAGGCGTGTATTTATGGGGAAGCTAAAGAGACAGACAAGAGATTCCTCAGCAGCTAACAGTGTGCATCTGTGAGCTGGCTAAAGTGTTTCAAAAACTAGTGGGGGAAGGGAACAGAAGCTGGTGACATAAGGATATAAAGTCCTCATCACATGGACGATTAGCTGTTCTTGGAGAAACTACAAGAAGTGATGGATACGAAGCAAATAAGAAAGTACTAACCTACAGCTTCACTGTTTTTATGTTTCTTGGTGCCTTATTCTTATGTTTACCTGGCCTTGAGCTCATTTCTTCATGCAACATTTATTGAGCACTTCATGGCACTTAATGTGTCAGCACCGTTTCAGTCCCTGTAATCAACTATCTCCTTTCATTACAAAAGGAGGAGCCAGTGTGTTATGCAGTTAAGGAAGCATTATCTCCTTTACACCCTAAATTAAGTGCGGAGACATTACTGGGACAGGTAAGAAAAAAAGAGAATACATGTAAAAAAATTGTGACAGACAATCACTGTGCCAGTTGCTCAGACAAAATATTTAAAAAAGAGAATGACAACAATTCTGGTGGAAGGTTTGTTGAATTTAATAAATTGACTATTTTCTGAAAGATGACATAACTTGCTTAGGAAAAATACCTAACTTATGAGGAAAACAAGATACTAAGTGATTTTGTCTTAGTGTATTTTGCTAAAAAGGGCAATTATTTTTGCTGAGAGTTGTGCAAAAGAACATAGAACTTTCTCTCCTGTTTCTAGGAAACCTGTGTGGATGTTGCATAAACCATTAACTTTAAACCAGCAGAACCAGGCAGAATAAGGGAAAGTGAACACCACAATAGTTTTGAATTAGCACACACCTAGCAGGGTGATAATGAACTCAGTCACTTCTTATAACGGTAAATGAAGTGCACCAGCTAGCCCAGACATAGGAACCTTTCTTTCCCATTTATAACCCTAGCTATCCTCTGTTACTTTTTATCTAGGAAAAAGAATTTAAAAGACAGTAACTACTTCCAGTGCTCTGAAGGTTTAAAATAAAGGTTAACGGAGGTGATGAATTCAGCACAGTTCTGTAACACAAACATGAGTTCTAAAAGAAAGTGGATTCAGTTTCTACAACGGGTGATAAAATCATGGCTGTGAAAGTCCTTCAACTGGCACCTGTATTATTGGCCTTTATCAATGTGAAAGCTATTCCTTTTGAAAGTAGATAGATATAGAGGTACCCATATATAGAAGTACACATATATATGTATGTATATATATATTTTTTTCTTTTTTTGGTTCAAGAGTACAAGAGAGGACTGGTAAATGTGAGGTCATGAGTTTGATCTCTGGTACCAAAAAAAAAACAAGAGAGATGTGATTCATTTATTTGCTCTTTCATTAATTTGTTTATTTGTTTTAAAAACATTCGCAACATCTAATAAGCCAGGTATCATAAGCTCGAAGGGTATGAAGGCAAACAGTGTTACCATCGCTGGCTACAATACAGGTTAGCAAGCTCTGAGAGGGGGGTTTGCGAACTGCGGAGTGGGTCTCAACCAGATTTCTCAGCAGGGCTGATGACACAGCTGAGAATATAGTGGAGGTGGATGAAGATGGGGTTTGGATACAGAGAGCTGCTTGACAGCAAAGAAAGAGAAGGCACAGAGTGGCTCAAAAACAAAAAAGATACAATGGATTATTGCAAATAATGCTAGTTCCAGGGATGCTATAGAGATGGGAGGAGGGAACCACTGCGGGAAGGAGTTAAGTTCAGGATGTGTATTTCTCATCCCCAGAGAGGAGCCTCTGCTCGGCAGCCTAGGCCAGTGTTGGTCCCGACTTATTGTGTCCAGCCTGGCCAAGGACTTCACTGGCCGCCTCTTGACCACAGGCCCCGGAGCTCGGCAGGCCTTGAGGCACTCATGGTGAGCACAGCGGCCTGTCTGTCTGTGAAGCATCAGCACCGCTCCACCTCCCAGAACCTCGGCAAGCTCCCCTCCTCCTGCTCTGGGGCACCAACCCTGCCCTCTCTGCTGCAGCCCTGCAGGAGCCCGGGCTGCGGGAGCTCTGCCTGCGCCATCAGCAGCACCGCAGTGGCTGAGCCAGCGGCTATGGCCCAGGCCCGCTGTGGTCCCAGCTTGGCTGCGTGCCGCCAATGCCCTCTTTGGAAACAGGCC
>PVJX010006911.1:0-74355 GCA_004027295.1 Dolichotis patagonum
TATTTTCTGCAAACTGAAGGTAGGTGTCAGGAAGTCAGAGAAAGTGCCAAAGGCATGATGAAATGCTAGATGTTTTAAAATCACCTGCTTTGTGGTTGCTTGCATTGGTTATAAATTATATAATTTTTGCACACATGATTTTCTAATTAGAATAGAAACCATCAAGGAACGAGTCAATGCTGTCATTCCTTAGGACCTAGTAGATAAATTAACATGGGGGAAATATTTCCAACAGAATGTACTTCAAAGTGAAAAGTTCAGAGTGGGTTGCTAGGAAGTGGATCAGCACATTGATGTTGTGTCGCTTAACCAGGCGTGGTGGCATGTGCCTGTAATTTCAGCACTCAGGAGGCTGACGCAGGAGGGTCACTGAGAGCTCAAGCCCAGCTTTAAGTATGTAGCAAGATCCTTTCTCAAAAAAAAAAAAAATGTAGCCTCCTGATCCACACAGTTCTGCTCTTTTCACAGCTCACAGCTGGACTGTCCTTTACAGGTAAGTCTTGTAGAGTCCGGGGAGGGGGCAGTGTGGTGGTGGTGGTGGGGTAATGGTTCCTGAATAGGGAAGGTTGCAGTAATTCCTGCTTTCCCTTTCTGCAAACAGCACCAGTGTGTGTGTGCGTTTTCATTTTGAGTTCCATATAACCATCATTTCATTTTAAGAAAATGTTTAGCAGTGATAACAAAACAAAATAGAAAACCTCCAACCCGGAAGAATTTGAACATCTCAGGGGGACTTTCCTTGTATACATATGCAACTTTGGGAGAACCAAGAGAGTGAGCAGAGAGACCAAAAAAGGGGTCCATCTCCAAAATTCTCCTCTGGGGAAACCAACTGCTTTGTTTAATGATGTTGCTCTTGTTCAAAATGAAGTTGCTATCAAAAGGGCGGGGATATTTTTCCTAATGATGTTTCCAGCTTCCAGAGGAAGGTCCCCATGCCGAACTCACATGAAGCTTGCTCTGGCATTTTTGGGTGTATTTTTCTTTGCTAAGGGAGCTACCCTGGGCATTATAGGATGCACAACAGTATGCAGTCTTTTATTGGTGTTTAATCATAAAAGATACTTTGTTGCTGACCTAACACTTTAAATAAGTTCATTTTTTTTCCTTCCTGTGGGACTCCAGGCATGATAGAAACAACAACAGCCAAAGAAAGCCTTCATTTAAAAAGGCTGCTCCTAATCCATTGCAGCTGTGATGTACAACGCTACCAATTGAGAGGCCTGGGCTTTGGCTGTTTCCAAATGAAGAGGCCACGTGCTGACCTTGTGATCGTTCACCTGTGGGGCACCGAGGGTCGAGGGGCATCTGTTTGTCATTTCCTGTCACAACAGTGCCATTTGCAGAAATGGGCAGGGTGCACACAGAGATGGTGTGGGTTCTTCCTTCTCGGTCTCCTCTGATGATTTTTCAGTGGATCCTGAGAAAAATGGCAGTGTGTGGTACGGAATTCTTGGGATGTGTTAAGAATGTAGACCTCTGATAGCATATGATCCTGGGGCTCAGCTGTCCTCAGTGGAAATACCTGTGTGTTTCCTCAAGGGGATCACAGTCCAGAGCATGCACTTCGGTAGAAAAGTACAGTTTTAGAGACCTACTGGATTCCCCAACTCTTCATGCCATGAGCAATAGATGGACAGAAAGTATCTACAGATCAGATATTTCCAATGGGGAGAACTTTGTAAATACCTGGATGAACAACTGATTTGTTTTTGGGTTACTTTTTCTTAAATTCTAAAGTCTTCAAAGGATGCAGTTGATAATGATGCTTGCATTGGGGGACGTAGATCGAGATAATGGGTGTAAATACACAGGACGTGGTGCCAAATAGATGGTAGATAAAACTGTACAAATGAAATCATCATTGTCATTGCTGGCTCAGTGCGGTTAGATATTCCTGCACATATCTGAAGTAAAGGAGAGAACCAAGGTAAACACCGAGATGATTTAGCTCTTCAAGCTAATGGCTATCTTGGTTACCTATTTTAGGCAAGTTGTTAATTAGCTAGATGATTCTCTCTGACCTTGTGTTGGTTTCCTGGGATTGCTGTAATAAACTAGGGGGTTTTCACACTAGAAACTTGTTCTAGTCTGGTATGAGAGGCCCTGAGCTTGAAGTCAGGGTCTTGGCGAGGGGCTTGCTCCCTCCTGTGTACCTGCAGAGCGAGGCTGTCCCAGGGGCCTGTGTCCTTGTGGACAGAAAAGAACAGTGTTGGGAGGCAGCAGAGGTTTGTGTGAGGTTGATGGTGCAAAAAATGTATCCTAACAACAGCATCGCCTTGTGCTTGTTTAGATTAAAAACTTTCTCCTGTGGAAGAGAAGGGGTGCATTCCGAGGTTCTGAGAAGAGATGACAGGGCTGGGCCACAGACTGCACAGCGGGGTTGAAGGCCAGAGAGAGGCCAGTGATGACTGATTTCTTGCTTCAGAGACCAGCAGAGTCATTGACAGATGTGAGGAAGCCCGGAAAGTGACCCATGCTGGCAGGGCAGCTGTTAAATTTGCTTTTAAGGGCGGATTCTGGCTTCGTGGAAGTGTGGAAAGCTCCTCACTCCCCCATTCAGTCACTGTGACTTACCATCACTGAGGCCAGTTTTCCATTTTGGCTTTTCTATCACATTGTGTGTGTGTGTGTGTGTGTGTGTGTGTGTGTGTGTTTTGGGGAGGGGAAGGTCATGTATCAGCTTCATGGCTTAGGGTGTCAGTGGTTGAAAACTTAAAAGCTTCTTGAAACCTGTGTTTTTGAGAAGTCTGTAGAACAATTTCTACCCAGTGGTGTGTGTAGCTTAGAATGATTTATTATTTTCAAAGTTAGGAAAATATACAACTTCTTATGATTATTCAATAATTAGTGTCTAATAAACTCCACCAAAGAACTTCTGTAATTTTTCAAGTCCCAAATGTTTTACTTCTCAAATATCTGTTTTTCTCAGTCATTGACTGCTATTCAACCAATTTAACTGGTTAATATGGGCACCAACATAAATAAATGGAGACCTTTTAACCTATAGACTTTGAATGACAGTTTGGACTAAATCATCAGACCACTACTGAAAGAAAACACAAAAGCAACCCTTAATGAAGTTAGACACAGACGTGTGTTGAAGGTCAGGTAATTTATTTTTTTCTTAGGAAGAGAAAGGGTAAAGAGCTAAATTTATTAATTATATGTATATTTTCAGTCTCAGGGAGAAATACCCATTCAGGTTTGCAACAGTAAAGAACTACATAGAAAGATGCGAAGTATTATAAATTACAGAAAAGGTCTAGAAGGTGTGACTTTTCTAAATTAAAGTTGTTTTTCTCTACCTCTCAGCTCTGTGTGTTCTGTCACAAAAATGCTTTTCACTACAATGATTTTGTACAATGTCAGTATTTCTGCTCAGATATAAACACCTGAAGAAATATAGTTTTTATTCTCTCAATATGATTTAGCCTTGAAATGGAAACACTGTCATATAAATTCATGGTTTGTACAATGTGAGGAAATAGAATGCCAAAATACCCTGTAGGTGTGAAAGGGCAGTTCTTGTGCACACATACACACACCATGCATGCACAAACACGCATGCAAATGTGTATGCACACATGAACACATACACCATCCCTGGGGAAAAAGCGTCCGGCAGAAGGACTAAAGAACAGAAGTAGAATAAAAAATGGAGCAAGCTGCTGGTGGCAGGTCGCCTCCTCAGTAAAACCCTTTCTTGTCACTTCCTGAGCTCAATATTGAATTGTTCCAGTGTTCTTACAAGAGTGTATATTAATTTAATAGACACTTCTGCTGGAAATATTTCTCCCCCAGTCATGTAGATTTTATTTCTCTCTGCCTTATCATTGCTCCTCTCCCAAGTGAGTCATTAGAAATGTGGGGAGGGCTCCCACACTTGGCTGGGTTGAAGTCAGTCACTGATAGCTATTCAAAGCTCAGTCCTGGAGGGTGGTACAGTCCCAGGTGGGGAAGAGGGCTGGGTTGCAATGCTGGGGTGTGTCTGGTTTGCAGGTTTGGCTGCTTGGCATTGCCTCAGAAGTGAGTATCTCTCAGAGTAGTCCAATTAAGGGGCAGGCCTGCTGGGCAATTGCTCAGCGGTGTTAAAACACCACTGGAAAATTTGGAAAGAGTGTGCTGGTTAATTCAGAATGTTGCAAGTAACCAGAGAAGTAGACATCTCCTTCAAACGAACCTGCAGATACAAGACACACGTCGTTATTAGTGCCTCTGGTACCACTCAAAATAAATACTGGGCCTAAGAATATCAGTGTGTGACTCATACCAAGCAACTCGAAAGGGCCTTTTTTCCCCAAGTGAAGTAGTTAGTGTCTTTGCTCCAGGATCTCCACCTTTTTTTTTTTGTGGTGTGGGTTAGGGGTGTACTGAGGATTGAACCCAGGCTTTACACAGAGCAACACCTCGAGCCTGTTTTTTTTTTTTTCTTTAGAGTAGGATAATTTATTGGAGAAAGGAATGAGGAATGGGGACTAGGAATAGCTCCTGAGGGACAGGAGGACCCCTGAATCGGTTGCTCTCCCCCAGTCCTGTTTTATTTTTACTTTTTATTTTGAGACAAGCAGATCGCGAGCCTGTTAGGTGGCCCAGGCAGTAATCAAACTCGTGGACTTCCTGCATCAGCCTCCCAGACTGCTAGGATCACAGGCATGCACCACTATGCCCAAATGTATTTCTACCTGTTAGTTTCTACTCAGGCTCAAAGGTTGTCATCATATTGTAAACAATTATGTAAAGGACATACAATATTATTTATAACAGTCATCCAAGGAGTCAAATACAAAGAAAGTGCAGGAAATCTGTCCACATGCTAAAGACCTAGCAAATCCAGCCAAGGGCCTGGATCCTATGGCAATAACCTGCATGAGTTCATCTGGAAACCTAGAGCCCATGACAGTGACCCGCAAGTCTGTTTCACGGATCTGCACTGAGAAGGCCAAAAAGGCCAGTGGAAACCAAAAAGCCTGTGCCAGTGAGGTGAAGGATCTGTGCCAGTAGGCTGAGGGTTCTACACTGGAGCCAAGAAGCAATGCTCAAAATAAGGACCAGGGTTCCCCTGAAAAGTACCACAGCCATCCTCAGGGACAACAAAGTTCCAAGCTCCTTTGATGATGAGAACAGCTGAGTTCATATCAGGAAGCCAATGTGACAAGCTTCTGGAGATCGAACAGCACACATCTTCCCCTCTGGAGCCAGGAAGTGATGCTCAAAGTAAGGACCAGAGCTCCCCCAAAGTGTATTGCAGCCATTCTCAGAGACAGGAAGGTCCCGAGCTCCTCTGACAATGAGAACAGCCAAGTTCATATCAGGTGAGGCAGCATGACGAGCTCCTCCAGGGGAACCAACAGCTCCAATAGAACCATCAGCTCCAAACAGCATTACTCTTCCTCTCCAGGTCTCTTTTTTATGCTGGCGGCAGTCCTCAGGGGGGCCATCCATGCTCAGCACCATGCTGATTCAGTTCACCTGTGTGTTACAAGCTGACCAGCAATTATCAATCCACTACACAGAATAATTTAAATTTGTAAATGATCAGAGTTCTCTCAAAAATGTTGCTTGATAATAAGCTAAAAGAAGCTAGCCACAATTTCTACATTCAAATATTCCTAGAAACCTTTACTCCAAAGAGGGGAAAATATTGTTGCATTTTGGGTGGGTAGCAGACCCACGAATGAAAGGGAATGAACTATTACTAAGTTATTATGACCCAAGATTTATATATACCTATATATTGCTTAAAAAATCTTTATACAGAGTCTGTATCAGTAAGTCTTAGTGAGATTTAGGGATAAGCTACTATGACCAATAGACCTCCAACTTTCAGAGTTTAGCTTACCCCATTATTTTTCTTCTCCTTTTCAAAATAGGTCAATCTGATTCTAAAACGATGATATCAAAGAGGAGATGAGTGGATAGATGGACCCTGCGTTCCACTCAGAGATTCAGGGACTCAGACTATTGGAAGCTTTGCCATCTGCAACCCTTTTTATTCCAGGTTTGCTTACAGTACCAATATCCAGAGGGAGGGAGGGAGGGGAGCATGAAGAAGCAAGTGTGGGAGGTTTGTATCATTCTGGTTCATAAAGGAGACATGACCATTTTTTACTCATTTTGCTGACTAGAAATGAGTCTCGTGGATGCCCTTGATCTTGAGGAGGGGTGGCAAGTTCAGCTTTACTGACTACTGAGCAGAAAGAGCAAATGGGATACTTGATGGGTAGCTAGTTTTCTTTGTCACAGTCACTGAATTGCAGAAATTATTATTCTTATTTTATAGTTAAGTGAACAATGACTTGTCCAAGATAACTCAGATAGGAAGGGAAAGGATTTGGGGATACAGGTTTCTCTAGGTCTCCTAAAATTTCCTGATTAAAGCACCACAATAATTATGACTGTCACTGTCCCTTTTATTTATTACCCGCGATGGTAATAAGACATAGATTCTATCCCACAAATGCCAGGCGAGGAAACTGAGGCTCAGATTTATAGTGTAACATGCCTAACAGGAAGGAAGTTAGACTGGAGTGAGATTCATTTCTTTCAAACTCAAGAACCTATGTTTGACCAAACCTCTCTGATGCTTCCCACCACTTCCTCCAGAATCAGCCTTGGATTCATAATTGCAATTGGATGGAGGTTGGGAGAGGGTGAGGACAACTAAGTTCACTGTGAACTTTCCTTTGCATACATTTTGTCCTTTGATAAGCCTGACCTTTTTACTCCACTGTTTAAAAGATCGATGCTTCCAGCAGGAAGGGTTGGGAGGGGTTGGGGACAAAAAAAAAAAAAAAAAAAGATGTATTATGAACATGTACCAACACTCCATGATAGATTTAATCATAATGTACTGCAAACATGCACTAATAAAAAATTCCAAAAATCAATCCTTCCATCTATTCTTGTAACTTTGATTGAAAATCTTAGTGACAGAGTCAACCTTTAAAGTTCACAATATTTACGGTACTAGTTTCTCCCACATATTCACAGACATTATTCTGCAAAAAAATGAAAAAAGAGGACAGAGTGGATATTATCTTAAACAAATGTTTAGTGAGTGCCTTATCACAGAAAAGCTCATGATTCTGAGAAATAGGAATGGGACATGGAATCTCTATTCTCCTTGAGCTTACAAATGGGTTGCAGATATGGAATATATATATATATATATATATATATATATATATATATATACTGGGAGCTCAAGGACCACTGCCAATAACAAGGGCTACTGGAGGGCCGTGAGATAGTTTTTGAGCAGTTGCTAATGTGCTGGGCTCAGTCCTGGGTGATTTCATATGTTATCGCATTAATCCTATAGGACTTCAGTGGCGGGAGTAATCGTGGAGGGCTAGGATGGCCAGACAGTCTTCCAAGAGGAGAGAATACTTGAGTTGAATTATATGGTGATATTTCTCAACAGTAATGAAAGCTGGCTGAGCTGAAACTCAGAGCATAATTTCTCACTGGCTGGCTGCTCTAGATAGCAGTAGCTTCCGTGCCCTTCAGAATGGGATTTTTCTCAGGCCGTGAAGATGCGTGAGGAGGTGTGTCTGGCAGGGAAGCATCCTTCCATTGCTTAATTAAGCACACTTTGCTCCTGTTGGTTAGTTCTCCCAGACTTCTAGAAGCTCTGGAATGTTGCTACAGGACCTTGAATGGTAGTTTACCGAGAGGAAATTGCACAGGGAGAAGAGAGAGGTTTTAAGCCCTTTTTCACAGAGATGACAAAAGCAGAAGCAAGGAGGGGGAGGGGCTGGGCTGCAGTACAAAGAGAAAGAAGGGTTCTGGAGAAACTTTCTTCCTCCTTCTTCCCGAATCCCCTTTCTGATGGCAGCAGTGTCGCACTGTCTCTTGCATAGAACACAACTGGATTCATGGCCTGAACCTCCTGGGTGAGCACCTGTCCTCTGGAAGTGAGGACATAATAGAAAAAGGTGCTAACACTTTTTGAGGGGCTGGTATGAATTTAAATCCTCCATTTGAATGATTTTTATTTTATTCTTAAAACAATGCAGGCACATTTAAGTGGCTCCTAGAGAGGCTAAATAAGATGATGCGGATTACACCACTAGGAAGAGGGTGAAGGATTGGGACCGTCTTTTGTTTTTGTTTTTTTTTTAACTTTTTTGGATGTGTAATAGCTTTACTGAGATATAATCTACACTGAAATTGAGATATAAAGCATAGAGGCTTTAAATAGATTCGGGTAAATAGATTCAGGCACCATCAATTTTAGGACACTTTTTTCTCTGACAACCACTGTCCTCGCCTTCTCAACCCCTTGGTCCCTCTCAGCCCCAGAAAACCCCTCATCTGTTTTCTGCCTGTGTAGACTTCCTGTGAGTGCAAACAGACAACACGTAATCTTTTATAACTGGCCTCTTTCACTTAGCATAATGTTTTCAGGGTTCGTTTGTACTCTAGTACGGACCAGGAATTACTGCCTTTCTGTGAGTAAGCGTTCCATTTTGTGAATCTACAGTATTTTATCTACCCATTCATCAGTTGATGGACATTGTATTGTTATTACTTTTTGGCTAGTATCAATAATGCTGCTATGAATATTTATTTTGAAGTTTTTGTATGGACGTATGCTTTTATTTCTCTTGGCTATGTACCTAGGGGTAGGGTTGCTGGATCATAGGGAAACTCTGTGTTTAATCTTTTGAGGAACGGCCAAACTCTTTTCCAAAGGAATTGTGCCATTATGTATTTCTACCGGCACAGAATCCTCAATGTCAATCACTAATAGTAGCAACCACTGATTTATACTTGGCCACTTACTTGCATACAAAATATCCATATGGCTTAGTAAGGCTCTAACTAAACCAATTAGAAACTGAAGAATCTTCTTACTAAGAAACCCGAGACCTGAACCCCATGTTTGGTAGCACTGGCATTTTTTGATTTGAAGACATCGACTGAGCTAAGGGCTCAGAAGTAAAAGAAGTAAATGATGAGAGTTTCCATATTTGTATGCTCCTTTATTCCCTGAGGCATTAGAAGGATTTTTCTGCTAATTTCTAGGCTTGAGTAGTTTCCAGCAGTACACGTACAGGTGCAGCAATGGCCCAGGATTATCTATTATTCTGAAAAGCCATTGACATTTG
Source organism: Dolichotis patagonum (assembly GCA_004027295.1). Classification (NCBI taxonomy): domain Eukaryota; kingdom Metazoa; phylum Chordata; class Mammalia; order Rodentia; family Caviidae; genus Dolichotis; species Dolichotis patagonum. The sequence goes on from PVJX010006911.1 coordinate 9,117, forward strand.
CTGAAAGACAGCACAGAAAAGACCTGGATAATGCCTATGCATATGTGATGCTGATCTCTTGAAAAGTTAGGTATTCCAGGCATCAGTGTCACTGCCACTTGACTGCAAGTGACATAAACCTCAAGGCCATTCTCTTAAAATGAAATGAGAAAGAGAAACATAAAAGGTAATCCTTTTTTTCCCCCTTGCAACAGATTTCTGAATGGGGCTCGAAAGGTGATTTTTCAACAAGGTGCACTTGACTGAGCCTTGAGGCTTTCTGTCTGGGACGCAAGAGCGCTTCCCCGGTGCTTACTCTGAGTGCACTAGACAGATAGGAGAAGAACATAAGCCTTGGTCTCTGCCCTATGGGAATTTCTATCCTGTGTTGTTAAAGAATAACTTAATGCTAAACAGTGGCCATATATGCCACAGGGGTCAAGAGAATGCGGGAGTTGGGTGTGTTGCAGTGGTGGCTAAGAAAGCTGATGCAGGAAGAGAGATGAAACTTAAAGGAGGTGAAGTCTAAGACTGAGTCAGACTGGAATAAGTGGCACAATAATTCCGGGAGCGTGCAGTGACACCAGCCTGAGGAGACCACAACATCCGGGGATCACTGGAGTGTGTTATGGGCAGAAGTGCACAGGAAAGTTGGAGCGAGGGAAGGTTCGCAGGCGGGGTAATGCTATGGGAGGAGCATGGGGCAGGGAGGCTGAACTTGCGCTTTTTACTTTCAGTTCTGCTGCTGAGTGATTTTTGACAGAGGTTCTGGGATTCAGCAACTTAGGGTTTCTGCTTTTCTATCTGTAGTTTATGGAGGCTGGACTGATCCTGGTCCCCAAGTCTGTTTTCCTATTACAATCTTGAGTACGAATTTAAAATACAGATCCCTAGGTCAAGTCTCCTTGCCCCCAAAGGTCATGTTTTCTTAGGTTTGAGGTGAGGTTCAAGAGGTCACTGGATTGCACACTGAAATCACTTTGGGAGCTTTTCAAACTAGTGGTGTCTTAGTTCTACCCCTGGAGACCCTGATTCCATGGGTCTTGGGTGGAGCCTAGGCTTTGGGAATTTCTGGAGTTCCCCGGGTCATGCTAGTGGTCACCCCAGCTGAGAATTATGAATCCCTGGTGGGCTTGGTGCCTCTTGGTGATTATGACTGGGTAGGGTTGGCTAAAGACTCAACTGGAACGAAAGGACTCTAAACCTAGTTGTAAACGAAGGACTTTCACTGTGTAAAATGTACGTTGTGATCAGGTATTGGAGGGCCTTACATGTGGGGCTGAGGGATTTACACGGTTGTTTTATTGGCAGCAGGAGACAAGATATCTGAACAGAAGAATAATTCAAGGTCATTTTACCTGTGTATATTTCCTTGCTTTGCAGCCTGAGAACTACTACCAGGGACAGAAAAATATAAAACTGTCCTTTCATTGATGCTTTGAGCTAGAAACGGTGACTATTGCCAATTCCTTTGTGTGACAAGGTCTAGTGTCTCTGCACTGCACAAACTCAAATAGTCCTTGGGGAGAGGCTGTTGGAGTGGGGAACACAGGCTGAGGCGGCAGGATGGGGCCCACTGGTGGGCTGGAGAGGCGGTGGCAGGTAGTGGGGACATTAAATTACATTTTCAATTACACCCCCCTTTCAACACTCCTTTTAATCCTCAGATGAATCATCCTGAATCTCAGCTGATCAGTAGTGAGCTCTCACAGCTCTCTAACACTTTCTAATCTCCCCTTTGACAAAGAGAAAGAAGGCCACAGGCTTAGGGTCCAGACAGATGCCCTATTCTAGCTCTGTCATTTAGTAATAGAGTGTCCTGGTTTATCTAAATTTATCTAGTCCCTAAGTTCCAAGGCTAAAATGAGGAAAATTGGGACCTTCTATTTCCGGCAACTGATGTTGGTTTTCCATTTACACTAACGAATCAGAGTTTGCTTCTCCTATAAATTACAGTAAAAACATGAGATGGATGTCTAAAGATGGATCTTAGCAACAGCACAGAGTGAAAGGGAGGCAGACAGGAAACAAAATTGTGAAAGGGCATATAAATAAATGACTTTCAGTAAACACTGTTGGGTCTTTTCCAGAATTAGGGCCAGTATACAGCAGCCCCATTTTGCCTTGTGGTAACAGCAGGCATCTCACGTCTGAGACCATAAATTGGAGTCGCCACCAAATAATCTGTAGCATTCTTTTAGGTCTAAAATTCTGTATTTTTCCATGACCCTATCTCTGGAATACAGCCCCTCCCCAAGAACTTGACTATCTGTGGTTTTCAGCAGTGGTGGAGACTGGTTGCTAAGAGCTGGGCATCTGGGGTGGGGGAGACTCCCAGCCCCCAGCCCCAGGTTTTCTAAAATGCTGCAGAGCAAGAACGCTTTAAGGAATGTGGACCTTGCAGGCTCTAACATAAAAGTCTTTCCAGGAGGAAAAAAGAAAAAAACAAAAACAAAAAACCAAAACGAAACTCAGGAAAACCAAAACCAATCAAGTAGCTTTGTAGTTAACTGAATTATCCTCACTTTCAATATTTTATTGTTTTTTTCCCCCCTTTCCTAACAATATTTTTGTCAGAGAACACACAACGAATCCTATTTAAAGGGTATTTGTTGGTGCTTTATTGGACCTATGTGGAAAAACACCTCCCCAGTTGCCCTTCCTGCAAAAAAACTAAAGCCAACCAACAAACAAAAATGTAGTGCCAAGACACACTGTTCTGTAGATTATTTGGGAGAAGTCTCCCAGCTGTCCAATCTGTGACTCTCAATTGTTGGCATATAGAAGAACCTGCTGCGAGGGAACTTGATGAAAGTGTAGATCTTTGGGCTCTAGCTTCCGTCGTCTGATGGTGCAGGCAGAGGATGGACCTTGAGCAGGCTTCGCAGGAGCTCTGCTCACTGAGCGTCGGCACCCAGAATTCCTACTCCTGCACTGAGGAAAGCTAGGTCATGCAATCTCTCCTTGTCAGGGCTGTTCTGGGTGTTGTAGTGTGAACTTCCACCCCATTACCCGCCTCAGTTTTCACTCTGACTTCAAATGAATGTCGGGGTCAGCTTGATGTGATTAACATCTCAGCAACAGGATAGGGTAATGCAGTTATCCAAGGGCATAAGTTCAAGTTGTTAAAAAATCTATCCTCAAGTCCCAATTTTCCAGGTATGTTAGGTTGGGCAGGTTGCTAACCCTCCAGTGTTAATTTTCTCATCATTATAATGGGAATCACAGCAAGGTTAATTGAGTTAATCCATATAAAGGTCCTGGGTTGAGGTAAGCATTTAACAAAAGTTAACTATTACCCGTATGATGAGCATTTGGAGAAAACAAAAGGAAAGGAGATGGGAGGTGTAAAAGTTGAGTTTGGAAAAAGGAAATTACCAGTGTTGGTGAGGATACTATTTGTGGTAAAGTACAGTGGTGTAGCTGTTGTGCAAAAAAGAATATTCTTAGAAGTAGAGCTTGGATCTCATGGGTTATGATGGCCAAAGAGAAAGGATTTCTCCCTGTTCTTGCCGACTTTGTGGCTCGCTGATACCCCATGTGGCCGGGAAAGTCAAGCGTCACAGGGGAACGGGTCCAAAACTTGGAGCCCAAGCAAGAGTGAATAGTGGCTCTCAGCTGGGTATTTGCATACCAGAGGTGATTCAGTGTCAAGCTGCCAGGCAGCTGGTGACATCATGGAACACAAAGCCAAGTGTTCCATCCACAGGTCTGTGCTGACCATGTCGTGGCCTGTTCTCAGCACACCGTTCTCTGGGGAGCCTCCAGCACTCCAGGGAGTTGGCTAAGTCCTCCTAGAAACGGTTTTATGAGACTGACTCAGCATCGAGGGGTTGCAGCTTTGCAGAAAACTAGTGGGACTTTGTCAGCACATCGCTTGGGATTCAGACACAAATCCTGTTTTTTATTTTTATTTATTTTTTGTTTGTTTTCCCTTCAGGAGCCTCCTAAGGTTTGTGCATAAATAGTGTAGGCATGAAGTATGTTAAATGAATTCCTCTTATCCTTGTCCTTTGCTTTGGCTTGGACAGAGATGTCAGACTTTTCTCCTCTGGAGTGTGTCTGAGTCCACGGCTGTGAAATGAGCCTCTTTGAACCCTTACAATGTTTTGTTTCAGGGGTAAACTCTGTTGGCAAGGAAATACAGATACATTTAGAGTAAAATAAGAGAGAATTTTCCTAAAACAAAAGCAAAAACAGCCAACCAACCAAACAAACAAAAAGCTAGAGAGGATTTTCTTACACAGAGGACAAAAGAATCAAGCTGGCCAGGCTAGTTGCTGAGTGGCATGAGCTGGCATGGTACCAGAGGAGCGAGAAGGCTGGCTTCCCCATCTGTCCCTTTCTTCGCGTCCTTTTTCCTCTTTACTCCAGTTACTTGGTTCCAGGAAAGGCTGAGCAGGAAGGGCATATAGTACTATGGAGCAAAGAATTGGCTTATTTGGGTGTAAAACTGCTTTAGAAAAAAAAAACACATTTGGTTTTTTTAAAGTTACCTTCCAGTCTTGAGCCCACCTTTATAAAGATGTCCTGAATAGAAGAGTTTCTGGTTTCCAAAGTCAGCTGTTCATTTCAACACTAATGATGACTTTTGCTGAAGGTAGCAGGTGTTAAAATGCACAAACAAGCCAGGAAATTGGGACCTTCTAACCCCGTCCTTCTCCCTTTGAGGCTCTGTCCTCTGGCCACCAGGAGCCCTGTGCTTCTTTTAGCTCACCATCAGCCCAATATGAATCCAATAAGGGGCCTCCCTCTGAGTCACCAAACAAACTAGACTCCTGATGCAGGGAAAGATGCAGAGCTCTGACCCCAGCCAATAATAACAATGTTGTAACATGTTCTAGATTTGCCTCTGAGGCCCTTGGCTTGCTTTCCCCACCTGCCTTTAATTTTTGTTCTTACCACAAACCGATAGAGATAAGCATCAAAGACTTATCAGATGAGTGTGCCCAATAGAACTGAAATGTTCAGTCCATCCAATTTAGCAAATTCTAAATAGCTACCTTCAACTAAGTTCAAAGAATATCATTGTTCCAAAGTTGCCTTCTTAAAAAAAAAAGAATTAAAAAAAAACTCCTTTGGTTAACTGAATCAAAACAGCCAATCGAAGAGAATGTAACAAGGTATTTTTTGAAAAATGGAAAATACAAGAAAACTGAAAGTTAACAAAACATTTTCAAGAGGTAATTTAAGTTTTCACAAAGGCTTAAGGCCAGTCCCCTATTCTGATGTCATTGAAATATCCCTGGTTTAAGCATAAGTACTTTAATTACTAGTTAGGGAAAGAAAAACTGTCTTTCCCAGGCTGCTGCAATGGAAGCCTTTCTGTTAGATTCCTTTGATTACAATAGTTCTTTGTTACCAGATTGTAACTTCGCCCCAGGAGTAGTGATAAACTCCTAAAGGTGAGAAAACTTGTCCTTCCTGGGAAGGGAAGCTGTTCACCTCTAAAATGACTTGGAAAGAAAATAAATGTCTAGCACTTCAACTTCAGTCTTATTTGTCTTTATGTGTCTCTTTGCTGAGAAGTCTGACAGAATCAACATTAGTGTGGAAATAATGTAAAGTCCAAACAGTCCTCTAGCAGGACTGGATTTTCCACCCCAGTGGAAAAGATTATTCAGACTCGTTGCTTGGAAACCTTTCCCAAGTGAGAAAATATCGTTATCTTTAGACGTGTCCCTGGCAGCTCAAAACAGAAGTTTGGTTGATTATGGGATTCATTTGGTTAGGTAAGACATCAGAGGAAAAAAAAATTCGCCTTGGAAGATGTACACTGTGTAGCCTGTTTTTACAATGGTCTAGTTAAAGTAGCTAAATCAGTCTTTCACATGGAAGAAAGTAAAGAACAGTGATTGGGGCTTGTCTAGGCGGCATTCCAGCCGAGTGAAATACATAAAATACAATAAAATGCAATGTAAAACATTATTCTTTGAGGATATTTCAGGCCATATTTCAGCCAAAGAAATGCTAGGGATCAAAACTGAGAAGAAACGTGAAAGATGATTCCATTTTCTCCCATTTTGCAGTCAAAGAAGCAGGGACTCAGGTTACAGACCCAGTTGGTCAGGATTAGAATCCAGAACTACTTGGTTGCTCACCAGAGCTCTTTGAATCCCCTACCATTCTCTTGTTATTTTATCAGCAGGGATTTACAAATAAATTGAGAAGCACCACAAGGAGCTGTTGATCTGGTGAATTCTGTTGTCTCTTCTGGGTACACTACTTTGAGCTCTTCCAGTCCCGTTATTATTCTGCTCTAGGGAAAAATAGCACAATGGAAAGGAAGTAGAAATAGAAAGTGAAGAATTAAGAGAGATTTGGTCAAAAAAGCTAGAGAAGGAGCCGAGTGAATTTTTCACTCCACTCAAAGCAGGGAAGAAAGAGCTGGTCTCTTCCTCTGTCCTCAACCCCCAAGCCAAATGCTTGCTAAGTGTTTCTTCTACACTTCATCTCCATTTCCCCCTACAGTGGGTGGGTGTTTTCATTCCTGTTATGCCTGAGAAAGTTCCAAAAATACACAGAGAAAGTTGGGTTATATGGTATTTGGAACTGGCCCCAGAACAGAAACCATTCTACAAAGGAGCTTGCTTTTCAGTGTTTGTTTGCCAGGCCCCAGCATCATGGTGTACACTTGGAGTCTGAAATAAGCACTTGAATGTTTGTGTTTTGTTTCAGCCAATCTAAAGCATTTCAGTCTTTCTCACTGGCTGGTCCAAGTTAACAGTAATACCGCCAAGTCAAGAGCCCAAGACTTTGAATCAGGCAGACAGGAGTTGAATCTTGGCTGGACTGCTGTTTAATCGTGGGCAAGTTTAAAATTACTATTGGTTTCAGTTTTCTTACCTGTATATATTATATTAATGTATACCAAGATTTTATATATATATATATATAACCCAAGAGGTTAATATATATATAAATTTATTAATATATATTATTATATTGGGACCTTCTAACCACGTCCTTCTCCCTTTGAGGCTCTGTCCTCTGACCACGAGGAGCCCTGTGCTTCTTTTAGCTCACCGTCAGCCCAATATGAATCCAATATAATATATTAATATATATTAATATAATAATATTAATAAAATTATTAATTATCAATAATATTATTAATAATAATTAATAATAATATAGAATATAGCATATATTATAATATATAATATATTATTAATTATTATATATTATTATATATACTATATACTATATACTATATACTATATAATATATAATATATTAATAAATTTATATATCTATATTAATGAGCAGTAAATAAGGCAATGCCAATAATGTGGTCACCATGGTATGGGGCACAGAATTAGAGCTCTGAAAGGGTGACAGGCACCACCATCAGGTTGTCACCTTGTGCCAGAGTTGGACCCACATCTGTGCTTAACAAACTATTAACTTGAATTGGGGGACCTTGTAATCTAGCGTGTTTCCTCCGTTTTGCTGAGAGCACAGCAAACTGTATTGAGTGATATTTAATTCCCTTTTGTTACCTATTTCTGAACCATTTGGGCAGAACAGAGTCTGGGGCCAAGCCAGGGCTATACCTGGCAATGAACTAGTTTCAGGTTTAACCAATCATCTCAGAGACAGGCCTGGGTATAAGCATGGGAAGAGATTCTGAGGTCCACTATGGGCAAAACCAGCAGACTTCGTGGAAACTGTACCCTTGTTACCTGTAAAAGGGATCATTTCAAGCCCACAACTCCTTTGTCTGTGGACCTTTAAAGGTTTGTCTCCTGATACCCATTCCTGGCACCATTGTAAGGTTCATGAGATTTTGGAATATGTTTTATGTATATGTATATCTACCTATCTATCTATCTATGTTTATATTTTCCCTTCCATATATATATATATATATATATATATATATATATATATATATATACTTCCTAAAGTATCAGGGATTAATCCTACTTTATCATGTTTACAATAAGAGCTGAATGACTCTGCTTGGGGTTCAAAGTCAGATCCTACCACTAACTAGTGGTGGAGTTTAGAAAGTTACTCATCTCCATGAGGTTCACTGAGGATCCTTCAGTGGGCGCAGTTTTACCAAGTTACTTGCCCAGATGAGGGCTGGCTGAAGGCTGGGGTTGGAATGTGCACCTAGATACTTCCATAAATGCTGATGGCATTGACCCAGGTGGTTGGGAGAGACAGTCTACAGGTCAGAAGAGCTTGCACAGTGAACGCTGGGAGTTGTGTGTGATCTCTAACTTTGCAGGAAATGTAGACCTAAGCAGTTATTTTAGTAGCTTTTCAAAGAAGTGACAGAGGGGATTCCCATACAGGCTGCACAATATGTTTGATCTGTTTGCATTTGCAAGTCATCAGGACATAGCTCAAATTCCTTGACTTCCTTGGTCCTTGATTCTCTTTTGTATAAAATGGGGACCACTGCTGAGTCCCCATTTACCCACAGTGTGTTGTGGGACTCAAAATCTGTTTGAAAGTGTTTTGTAAAATTGCTGCTCAAGTGAAACACACTCATACATTCTTTCTTACCTACTGAAGGAGATGAGATGACAGAATAATCCACGTCATATTTCCTTCCCTTAGCTTTCTCTGTGTTCTCTGTTCATTCTCCTTATCACCACTTGTTTTCCTTAGTGCAGTATAAGAAGACTAGTTGAAAAGACGTGATATTCGGAGGGCTCATCAGTGTGTGAGGGAAGTAAAGTTCCTGTTTTAATCACGTTAAATAAAAGATAAATAAGTGATTACACTGAATTTGATATTTGTAGTCAGAGGAGGCTTTATTTTTTGCTGTTCATATTAAAGAAAAAAGACTTAAACATGAGCTGACTTGATGAGTTATAGGACAGAGTTGGGGCTCAAAGGGGGGCAGTGATGGAGTCTTGCAACTGAAATATCAGCAGGTAAGATTGAAGTCTGGAAAATGCCTGTAGAACCCATTCGGTTCTGCAGAAGAAATTTCCATATCGGAACAGCCCACTTGGCCATATGTATTACAGCTCTCCCTGCCCCTCATTTTATTAGGTTATTCCATCTGGGTCCTGGTCACAATTAGAAAACATTGTATGTGACGGTTCTCTGCAGTCTGAGGTTTTAGTTTACAGAGAATTTAGCTATTCCCACTTATCTTTATTGGGCTGCTTGTGAAAAGAGGAAGCTCTTTTGAACAAATATTGTCTCTACATCCATGTGGAGACAAGATGGTAGGTAAGTGATCAAATCACTAGATGGACAAGATGAAGGATTTGCTCATGGTCCGAGGAAGATATCACATGGCTCACTGAGCTTTTTGGCTGTTTGAGCTACTCAACAAGTGTGGGTTCTGTGTATTTATGCATGTGCCTATATCATATCCACATGAGGTAAAAGTGTAGTGGAGGATAAGGTTTTTTTTAAGGCAGGCTCTTGCTATGTAGTTTGGGCTCACCTTGAAGTCACTATGTAGCCTAGGCTGGTCTCAGACTTATGGCACTCCTCCTGCTTCAGCCTCCTGAGAGCTGCAAAGCTATTTCTTGTCTTCTTTCCTGTTCTCTCTCATTTCATTCTCAGTGCCTCTCCCTGCTAACTCCCTACTTTATACTCTCTCCCTCTCCTCTTTAACCTTTTTCTTCAAAGTCTACTGCAGACATTTTGCTTTCCTGCATACCAAGGGTAATTGATCATTAACGGCTTAGAGTGGTATTAGTGGGGCTATGTGAGGTATTTGCTTTTTCAAGTTTTTGCTTCAAAGAAACTCTTAGGGTAAAAAGGCTGGAAATGTTGACAAGGATATCCGGGTAGGGGTCTAGTGCTTGCAAAAGTCACTTCACTCAAGTACCCTCTGATGTTTTGCCTGGAGAAGTTTGCAAAAGAGAAAAGTGAGAGCTGTTCACAAAAGCAGCAACAAGGGCGAGGGAGAGGACTCCGTGCTGGTTCACAGAATACAGAGCAGGGATGTAGATGCTAAGAGGAGAGATTTCATCTCTGCTCAAGAGGGAAAGTGAGGGACCAAGCTCCCAAGGCCCTGGCCTGGCACTGGGGGGCACTCTTGCAGGTTGTGAGAGGTAAGAGGGGGACATATGGGAGCCCTCTGCTCTAAATTCTGGCCACACTGTAACTCTGAGAGAAAGAACAGCCCCAGAGCCAGTCAACCTCAATTTTCAATAGAAAACACAGTTTTTATTCTGCTCTTTAGTGTTATGAAAGGACTATGTCAGGCGTTTAAGAACATGGAGGGTGTGCCCTCTATCCTGCCAAATGCCATTTTTTTGCATCCTTCCAAAGCTTTGTTCTCTATTTTTCAAGTGGAACTTGGGTAGCTTGAATTTGCTAATGGAGACTTGTGGGATTTTCTGGAGACCAAATAAATTCCCGCCTTGCAGTTCTCAGGTAAATGCAAGGTCGTTCAGATGACATGAGATAGAGCAGAGCATGGCATCCTTCTCTTTTTCAGCAAACATCTCTGATTAGTATTCGTTTGGGATATTAAAAGTGCTGAGTGTAAATACAAAGGTTTTATCCCCTCATCTAAATGGGCAGTAACTCAAGGTATGTTCTCTCCATTTTGTCACGACTCATAAATCAGCCTTCTGTAAAAATCAGGGGCTCGGATATTTAGTTACCTGTGGCAAGGATGGGCTTTCTCTCAGTGACATTTGCTTTCTTGCCCTGGGTTGTTTGTCAGGGCAGGAACCTCTCTCCCTCCACCTTTGACCTGGCCTTCCTGTCTCCGAGTAAACCTCTCCTCTCTTTCCTTTCGACAGACACCCATGCAGGAGCAGTGAAACGTTATGAGACTTGAGTTTGTTTGTGTTTGTTTGGTTTCTTCTGCAAAGTGCTCTGGCTGAATGTAATCAGTATGGTTCCAAGTGCTTTGTGGAGTGAGCTTCAAGTAAGGATGTGCAGATGCCAAAGGTGACGTGTTTGGGTACCAGGTAGTTTAATTCTAGTCTTGTTTGCCCAGATGACTTGGTGTCCTCAGGGGCTTTGCCTCAAAGATGTCCCCTGACAGAGCAGCCGCTGTTCAGGGATGAAGCGATTGCATGCTGTAAAGGTGCTGGCGTTTCACTTAGCCATTGGTTGCAAGCAGGACTACACGAGAACTGTGTAGCCCTTATGCCCCTTTTCTTTCTTAAATGACAGTTATGAGTCTGTCCCTCAACCCACACCACTTGCTGTAGGGAGTTGAGAAGGGTCCATTGCTAAGGGTCACAGGCTGGGACCTTGGACTGATGCTCAGCCTGTAAATACTTGTTTTGCGTTGTGGATATGGAGTCCCATGAATGAGAGGTAAATACGCTGATCCTACTGTGGCCTCTTAACATTAACAGCCCTTATTTACAGAGTTTTTCTTTGTTCCCAAACACCTGACACTGGAAATCACTGGTTGGAACCAATGTATTAATCACTGGTCTTCATTCTGATCAAACATACTTACTACAAATTTCACCACTTACACATTTTAAAGTGGATTGTGTGTTCTGCGGTCATCTCTACCGTCCATCCTCAGCGTGTCTCACCATCCCAAACAGCAGCTCCGTTCTCACTGAGCAACAGCTCCCCTTCCCCCTGGTCTTCTCTCCCCTGCAGCGCCTGTGGCCACCTCTCCACTTTCTGTTGCTGTGAATATGATCATTCTGGGAACCTTGGATACCTAGAGATTTCAGATGTTACCCGCTTTCTCCCTGTAATCACTGTTTCTGTTCCCAGAAAGATGTCTACCGCAATTTTACAGTGGTGCAACCTTCTGTCTTATTTTCTGTGTGCTTACAGGCTTGCGTATCTGCGGACCGGCCTCTCTGTAGAAACGGAGATCAACACACGCACACGTGTTTGAGCTGCGCTTCAATTTGCTCTTTTCATATAACATGTGTTGGAAGTCATGTAGGTTTCATTTTTATCTTTTACTGGTTTCACAGTATTTCACAGGACGGATGTATCCACATGTATTGAATGTTTTGGACAGTTAAGTTGTCTCCAGTTTTGTACTATTATCCCTGATAAATAGCTACAGACAACTTTTAACATTTGGTACGTGAAGAAATACTTTTGAAAGCGTCATTCCTGGAAGTAGAATTGCTGTGCAGAAGGCATTTGTACTTCAAATTTTGATAGATGTTGCCAAAGTGTTTTTCAAAAAGGCATCCCTAGGTTAGGCATTTCCTGAATGAATGATTATGTTGTGTTTCTCCGTGTACGTGCCAGCATTTGATGTTATTAGTCTTCTAGGCTTCTGCCAATCTCCCCAGAAACTCTTAAAATTTGCTGTTGACATTTATCTATTGTTTTAAGAGGGAAATATGAGAGAGAAATAGGAGAATGCAGAGGGGCAGTCAAGGAAAAGCGAAGAATCGCTCTGGAGGTGTTGGTACCTTCAGAGGCCTCTCAGAACAGATGTTCCTAAACGCATGGGCTGACTCATTTACGCTACATTCGCAAACCTTGTGGACCCTTGCTGTGTGGCCAGGAGTGACCCAAGGCTGTCTATGGCACAGTCACCTCTGTGCACAGCAGGGACTTTTGGTCTTGGAGGTAACAAAGCTTTCAGCTTTCCCAAGGCTTATCTTGAATCTGCTTCCCTTTCCCCACTGAACATTTCCTGTGCTTCTCTGGAAATAAGTGTTCATGGTCTCTGGAGAAGAACACTAATAGGACCAGAGACTGAAGCAAGCTCAAATTTGGTCCCAAATGGACAGTGCAGTTAGTCCAGGCTGACTCCTTCTGCTGAGGAAGACTGGCCTTGCTTCTGGAATCACCAGAGCCAGATACTGCATAGCCATCCTTGGAGTCTGGGGAAGCAAGTGGCCAGCAGGTCCAGAAGAGGTTCCCAAAATGCAGCCGGTCCCTTAGAGCCACAGAGTCACTTTATGTGCTTCTTGTTTGGGTCACTCGCAAACAGAGGAAGGGAGGGGACAGAGCCAGGCCATTTTCTGTGTGCCTGTCCTGCTGATTCTACATCCGCACGACTCACTCTTATGTCCAGCCTTCATCCCACTCTCGCGTCCCCCAACCCCCTGTGGTTGTGGTGGCTTTTAAGTCCATCTTTTTTTCCCTGTGGCCTGTTCTCTGCAACCCATGCAGCCTTCATATAACAACAACAGCAACACTGTGGAGCTGAAAAATCCTTGCACATCCCCCCGCCCCCCAGCATCCTATTTCTTGAAGAATGAAGTTTACAGTCTCTAATACGACCCTACTCTAACCCTCCTGAGCCCTGGCTGCGTGTGAGGTTAGCCTTGCCTCTTCTTGTTTCTTACTCTTGGCCACTGCACGCTCTCACTGGTTTTCTTGCTATTCTGGGACTTGGCTTTTGGCCTCTGGGTCTCACTCACTGTGAGCCCTACTTGGAGCTCTCTTCCCCCAACTCTTTATCTGTCCAACTCCTCATCTTAAGTCAGTTTGAATGTCACTTCCTCAAACAGTCTCACAGAGGTCCCACTGGTCCAGTTCCTCTCCTTTAGAGTAGTCAGTGTTTGTGTTATGATTGTCACTGGTTGACCATAATTGTCAACAATGTCTGCTTCAATCTCTAAAATGCAAAGTTGACGAATCCTGTTCATCACATTTAGATCCCTGTTGGCTGAATCGAGGAAAAACAGGCATTTTCCAATTTAGAGCATTGTCAACCTTGTTTTAGAAATGAAATAACTTAAGTGTAGAGAGGTTAAAACACTGCTCCCCAATGCTGAGAAGTCAGTATGCCAGACACAGTTTACAGCACTTTCCTTAGTGGTGCTTGTTTGGTTCATTTCTCCTTAAAGCAACTTTACTAAGTAGCCATTATCTTTATTCCCATTTTATAGATGGGAGCATCAAAACAGAGCTCTTTTGGGGCATGAAATGAGGAAAATCAACTTGAATCATAAGAAAGAGAAAGCATGATTGGTTAACTGCTCTCAGCTAAGTGAAGGAATGATTTAACTACCTTGTTAGGGTCCTATACATTTTAAAAGGAGATTCCTTAGGGGAAACAGTTTAACCAAAAGGAATTACTTTCCTGGATGGAAGTTTGAGACTCTGCAACACCCTTGAGGAAACATTTACCTAGTGTCCTTGCTTTTCTGGGTACCGCATCAGAGGGGTCAGTTGCTCATACTCCCAGGGCAAGATGTCTGGCCGTGCATGTGCCTGCATTTGCATCGCCCTCCATCTAAGCTCAAAATGCCTCTTGCAGAGGAAATTGAATTTCTTCCCAGAGACAGATGAAAGGCCTTAAGACGTTTGCTTTCTCTCGCCAGAGCTCCAGAGGGCATTTAGGAATCACAGCCTCAGTCTTGGAACAGAGACACAAATCTACCTTAGCTCATTTAATTTCTTTCTTTATATCCCAGACTCTCCATGCATAGAGTCGGCCAGAACCTGTTCTTCATACTCAGGGGCAGCAAGGGATAGTGACAAGAGCATGCATTCTGAGGTCACACTGACCACATTTGCTGTTTAATTATATTTTAAACTTCATGATTAAACTCTTACTTCCTGTAAAATGAGGATGATGATTCTGACGCTTTTGGGAACTGGGTAATTAGCACAGAATCTGTAAATCTCTTAAGGAGGCAGGTCACATAAACACTCCACAGTAGCTAAAGGATGTGAAGAAATCAACAAAGTAAGTCCTGCAGCCAGTAACAATCTCCCACACTCTGCTCTTATTCAATTTATTAGCTTCTGAAAGACTTTTAGAAGCTTTGGTATGTATATGATACTATTGTTTTATTTCTACTTCCTCTCAATTCATTTTATATTACAATATTATGAAAAAAAATGTGCAATTCATCCAATAGTCACATTAGTCCTGGAGAATGATTTTTGGAATTAGTATATATCTTTCAATTATTTTTATATTTTAAAATTCCTACCATATTGTATTTTCTCTTTTTAGTGCCCATAAAATCATAAAGAATTTATTGACAGTAATTTTCTTAGGAATGTAATCAGGACATATCTCTGAAAGCATGATAATTGTCTTTTAAACTTTTAATGATGTGGAATGATTTTTATTTTTGACATTAAAATTTTCAAGTAATATATGTGTAATGAATGTAAACAGCAAAGCAAAAGAAGTATTACACAGCTTTAAAAATTTCTACTACATTTCTACATTTATACTCAGGGCATGGTAGACTGAAGATTGCATACAAAAGACACAAGAAATATGATTCAGTCCAAGGGGGATTGGTTGGATACCGGCTTATCTGATTTATCCGTGTGTTCTCCAGACATAATATAGTAGGCATGGAATAAATGTTTATTGGATTAATGCCTGGATAGGTAGGAATTGTTTCCATATCTGCAAGTCACACTGACCTTGGTAGTTACAACAAACCTGAGGTCCTTTGTTAAACTTTTCATTCATTCCACAAACTATGAACAAGTGTCCATGATATGCCAAGTACTGAGCTTGGGAATAAACTGATGGTTAAAGCTGGATGCAATTCTTTGCTCTCTTGGAGCTGACATTCTTCTGAAAGTGAGACCTCACCTGGATAAGAATAAAATCACAACTGCTAAGAGAATGATGCAGAAAAGGAGAGGACAAAGCAGAGTGGCTGGAGGTAGGATGAAGCCTAATCCCATGCAAAGGGACTGGAGAGGTGGCCAGGCATAGCTGTTGTGCAGACTGAATGGTGCCCCCCCATTCATATCTTGAAGCTCTAACACCCTACAATGGCTATCGTGGGTATGGTGCTCTTATGGAGATGTCTAAGGTTAAATATTAAATGAGATCATAAAAGTAGAGCCCGGATTCAATAGGACCAGTGTTCTGATGAGAGGAGAGAGAGACAGTGGGGATTTGCACACACAGAGAACATGGGATGACACAGTGCAAAATCTGTCATCTGTAAGCCAGGAAAAGAGCCCTTGTCAAAAACCAAGCCTGCCAGCACCTGCATTTTGGACTATTCTCCAGCACTGGAGAAGATAAATTTCTGTTGTTTAAGCGACTCCATTAGATGGTATTTTAGTGCAGCAACCGGTGCAGACTAATGTCACATAGGCTTTATGAAGGGATCTGGTTGTAACCCCAAGAACAATAGAAAACTAGAACTTTTTAAAGTGAGGGTGAATACGATCAGTCTTATGTTTTGGAAAGTTACTCTAATTGCAGTGGGAGGGGAAGAATAGGTGTTGATCTCTTTGGGGGTTAAAATCCTAAGAATCTTAGCTTATATTATTTCTCTTTCTGTTCTTGCTGTTCAGAGTTAGGGCTCAAGTATAGAACTTCGCAGAGCGAGAGGTCTGGGAAGAATGACATAAACATTGCCAAGCCCCATGCTTGGCTCACCAACGATAGCTGCTCCTGTTTATGAGACTCTTTTCTTGACTTTTCTAAAGTCGAAATGATGAGGAAGTGCCCTGCAGGAAGATGGAGCATTGGAAGGGAACTGGGCTTATCTCCTGTGCTTTTCTCAGCCTCTAAGGCTATTTTTGGTCCAATTCATAGACAAATGAGAGAAGGTGAGGAAGGTAAACGGAGTTCAAAGCCAAATGCTGCAAGTTGTCTTCTTTAGCCAGCCCTCCCACCTGCCGCCAAGTGATCTTACTCTTTGTTTCACCTCACACCACCAGGTCTGGGACCCTAAAAACAGCTTTGATGCAAAAATCCTGAGGATACTTGTGAAACTAAAGTAACCACTAGGCGAAAGGAACAGGAAATTGGAAAGAAAGTTAAAGTGGTCATTGTAAACAATGATCTCCTTTGTTCTTTCAGGGCAAGATTTTGGGGATGGGCTTGGCTGAGGTGCACACGAGACTGGCTGGTCTGGCCTAGGGTGCAAGTTACGAATCTGTGGCCACGCTGGGTCAGCTCAGGGACCTGGTGACCACCAGCTGCTGGGCGTGGTTCTGTTTCATGTGGTCTTTTGCATCTTTCAGCAAGGCAGCCCAGACAGGAGGGCAAGGCCTAATGAGTGGACACTTTTCAAGCGTCTGCTGAACTGCACACTTGCTTATTCAGCCAAAGCAAATCCCAAAGTCAACCAGAATTAATAGATGAAAAAATAGACTCCACCCCTTGATGGGAGTTGCTCCAAGATCACATTATACAGGTATGTGGGAAGAGGGAAGAGAATTAATTGTGTGCAGTTTTAGTCAGTCCACCCTCCAGTTTTAGTTGTTCTTTCTGCTGTGTTTACATATATTGCCATGTTTCCACACCATCCCTATCAGTTTATTAAAAATCAGTTTCACGTTTAAAGAAATTATTTGCCTCATCCTAAATAACATTGTGAAATCACAGACTTAAAGTGTTAGTTATTAGCAGTTGAATTGGGTTGTTCAAAACTTTACATTACAGTATTGACCCTACCACTTCAGAACTTGTATTTATTTAGAACTAGGACCACTGTAAATGTAGTATTAAGAGGAAGACATACTACAGTTAGGCAGACTCTAATTGAAAATTATTAGTGTTCATATAATAAATAGCCCTATATGGGTACAGTGGCATAGGCCTATAATCTCAACTACTTTGGAGACTGAGGCAGGAGGGTCACTAGTCTGAGGCCTTAAGTAACTTAGTGAGACTCTGTCTCACTAATAAACTAAGGGCTGGGGATGCAGCTTACAGGGACAGTGCCTGCCTAGCAAGCACTGACCCCTGGGTTTAATCCCCAGTACTGGAAATAAACAAAAACAAAACCAAGAAGGAAGACAGCTCCGTGAAGATCGAGACAGAAAGAAGGCCACATGGTAACAAAGGCCGGGATTAAAGTCATACGGCAGCTGGCAATGTGTGCCAGGAGCCAGGGCAGACACTGAAATCATGCAAGATGCGAGGAAGGAGTCCCCTTCGGGCCTCACGAGGAGTGTGGTCCCACTGACAACTGGATCGTAAATTCCCAGCATCCATAACCATCAGACAGAGTATTTCTTCTTGTTTAAGCCACCTAATTTGTGCTACTTTGGTGTGGTAGCCTGAAGACATGAAAATTAGTATTTGTGAAAATAAGGTGCGGGCTCAAAATGTTAGATTAAACCATAGGAAGTTGCTACTTTTATTTTTAAAGGTAAAATATAGTTGTATAATGGCAATGTCACACTAAAATAAACACATGACAATTTAAGAAGGATGTGGACTACGTAAAATCGCCTTATGTGCTGTCACTGATGCATCGCTACACTGTTGAAGACATTGATTTAAAATGTTCTATTAAAATATAAAGCATTCGCTTTCCCGGGAGCATCAGGCCCCGGTTCATATTTCTCCCCTATAATTCTCTTTCTTGGTTTTGCATACTTGAAGCATTAGAATGAGAATCTTTATAATTAATTTGCAAATGCTTTAAAATTGACTAAACTGTTTCTTAGCCCCACACTTGATTTTTTAAAAAATTATACTTTACCCTGACCTTGGGATATTAGAAAATCATTGTGTAGATATTCTAGGATAGGTGACTTTGCCATTTGGCTTCTAAATAAGGTGTGTGGGTTGAATCAAATTTCTTTCATCAAGACTGTTCAAATTAACTTGTAACTACTTTGCTAGAATTAAATTCTGGTTATTTTTGCATAGAAATAATAAAAAGAAGGTAATGAAATCTAAAATTTCAGAATCTTGCAAATACTAGCTAATCAAGAGACTTTTATCTGTCATGATTATTTTGAGCAACTGATCATTTCCATCCATCAACTGAGCAATCCTGATAAGCCAATCATTTTTCAATCGATGTGGAACCACTGAAAAGTTGCCATAGATACCAAATACTACAGCCATCACAACAGAAAGTAAGGTTAGAATTGGAAGTGACAGGTGTATTCATCACACAGTTAACAAGCCTTTGAAGGGAAAGAGAGAGTTTGTCAGAGTCCTTAGGCTGGGTATAAAAGATTGCAAAGAACGCTCAAACAATTCCCAAAGAGCACTTCAAAAGCAGGGGGGAGGGATCCGTTTTCCATTAGAAATGCAGGAAGATGATTGCCTGAAATTCAAGCTGTAAGTCATAAATTCCTTGAAGTCTTGCTAAGCTGTCATTTACCAGGGGTCACCAGCACGTTATCTTAAGAGTAGAAGTTTCGTACCTAATTCACTCTCCAGGACTAGTGAACATACTGGATGGTCTACACTTAGCAGAACAGTTTAGAAAGTAAAAGATGTGGTTCAAGTAATAAAATAAATTAATGTACTGAAAGATATGCAGCACTCATCTGCCTCACTGTCCTTTGGGCAGCTGAGCAAACCTGGTTCCCTCTCACTATGCCGGTCAGTGATGAGTTTCTGCCCACACAACACTCACTGAGTCTAGCAAAGGAGCCAAAAACAACTTACCAACTTCCTCTTTCTTGTCTCTGGCTCAGAAATAAACTTCCTGTCTCCTCTTTCATGCATACCAAGGCTCCTCCAATCAGCTGTTACCATGTCATCTAGCCCGCCTCCCAAACTCTACCCCCCTGGCCAGACCTGATAAAAGCCCAATCACTCCATTGTTCTGCTCAGAGGGAATCTTGCACTCTTCTGCAACCCTGCAATAAAGACCTTTTTATCTCTCTCCCTCTCCCTTTGTCTCTCAACTGTGCTGAGAAACCTAACAGTCAGCAACTGGACTGGGCAGAAAATGGAAAGAGCACTGGAGGAGGAGTTGGAGAGAAGAGTCCTGACCCTAGCTCTGCCCTTTATTCTGCTGTGCCAACCATGAGGGGAGGAAGGTCTCTCCAAACTGCTAAAGATTTCGTCTTGCTCTGGTGTTCTTGGAGTCTAGGATGATTTGTATCTCAACTGCACAGCCAGTTGTGGCTGATGGGAACTACCGGTCTGGTGGTGCGACCTGTCAACTGTCAGTTCTTATCCCTGATGTATAATTCCAGGAAGTCTAGTGCACCATTTTGGTTTCATCTTTCAAAGATACTCCCTAGGGGCCTGGGAACTGTAGAAAGAAACTGGTTGAGTAGGTTCCCAAAGGGTGTTCACTGAGCCACACATGGGAGCTCTAGGCGATGTGGAACCAGAGCAAGAAGAGACTGCTCTTCCCATAGGAGCAGCAGAATGCTGACTTCGTTGCCCACTTGGCCAACTATTTTGCATTTCTCTCCTTCACAGTTCCTGGAGGGGAAAATTTATTGTAACAACCAAAAGGTGGGTTGAATAAAGGCATATCATTGGAGAAACAGTTGACTAACCTGTTAATTTGATCTAGTGATTTACATACAAATTAAAACAATGTGGTCTGGGAGTAGGTCGTTGATTCCTATGTTGCAGGTCATGTCTATGATCAGAATTGGTCTGTGACAGCCTTTTCCTTATTTACATGTTTGTGTATGTAGTTTGTTTTTTTTCTAACACTTCTATCTTTCCCATCCTCAACATAGTCAACAATTTTAATTCCTTGGAAAATAATATGAGTGCCTTGCATGCCCACATTTCTAATTTATGTAAGTGGAATTTTGTAATAAATTTCATTGTTATTTGCATTTTTAATCCACCAATCATTTGCAGATTCATTCATATGTTTTATGTCTTCATCTTTTTAATGTGATATTCATTCAGCAAAATATTCATTGAGAACATAGCATGTGCCAGGAACTGTTCTTAGTTAGAAGAAACAGTGATGAATTCTGAAAAGAAAATCTTTGCTCTTGTAGAACATGTATTCTACCAGGAGGAAGTAGACAATAAATGAATAAACACATAAATATAGCCATGCGCTACATAAAGACATTTCTATCAACAACGGACCACATATTCAACAGTGGTCCCGTAATATAATGGAGCTGAAAATTTCCTTTTGCCTAGTGATGATGTGGCTATTATAATGTCATAGGAAGATGAATTATTTGTGTATTTGTAGTGATACTGATATAAACAAACCTACTATGCTGACAGTTATATAAAAGTATAGCACATACAATTATATGTAGTACATAACCCTTGATAATGATAATAAACAACTGTGCTGTGGGCTTATGTTTTTACTATACATTTTCATCATTATTTTAGAGCGTATTCTTTCTAATTATATAAAACACATTTACTCTCAGACAGTAAGATGTGTTGTGCAGGCAGCAGCTTCACGTATCTTGTGTTCACAGAGTCTCTGGATTGCATCAGAAGGCCACGCTCAGTAAAGAGCTACACCATCTAGGTCTGTGCAGATCGCTCCATGATGTCTGCCCAGTGGTGAGGTAGCCTTGTGATGCATTTCTCACAACCTACCTCTGCGCATCTGCAGGCAAGATAACTCGGGGGAACAATCCATGCTACAAACAGAATAAAAGGTGAAGAGGTGATTGTCTTTGAAGGTCTACTGCAGATGAAGAAGTTGATCAAGGTCATTTTGTGGAGGTCACATTTGAATTGTGACCAGGAGGAAGAATATTCCAAGCAAAGGGCAGAGCAGGGGCTTATAAGAGACTTACATGTTTGGAAGCAGAAATATAATAACCCATTGACTGGTGGATGAGCCCCCAAGGCAGGAGGGCTAGGAGTGTTCCGATGCACTTTTAGCTTCTTTAATCCTTTGTCTCCTTGTGCCTCATTGTTCTTTCCCTCGATCCAAGTTCAAGGTGTGTGTGGACAGAGGGCATCAGCTCTGAAACAATCCTCAAATCTTCTTCCTTAACAACAGTGACCCCTCCTTCTCCTCCTTGATCCCAGCAAATACTGATTATTTCTTATGTGCCTGGAGGTCCTAGGTTCCAGGGGCACACTGATAAACATTGCCCTCACCCTCACAGAGCTTAGATTCCAAGAACTTTCCATTTTGATGCATCAAGAATGCCCTATTTCCTCTCTATCTTCTCAAAAGTTTCTTGACAGTGGGAGTCCCCCTTGTTCCCAGGGAAACTCTTCCCCTCAACCTTCTCTTTTCCTGGTTATAGCTCAGGATTTGCAGTCTTTCAAAGGATTCAAAAGAATTTTATGTAATATTTTACTGATCACAATAACTAATAAAATTAAATTTGCTGAAAAAAATTAAAAGCCCAGCTGAGTTTAATAACATTAAAATGGGCTAATCTTGATTGTGATCAAATCAAAGTGTATATTGGAAGAAACATGTTTGTGTTTTGTTAGCACAGAGGGAAATTTGGTGAGTGTAAGCAGGTCACCAGAGATAGGCCGGGTAGAAATGATCCTTTGTAAGAGGATTGTTCAGCAGGCTGCATAGTTTTCCGTGGACACAGGGTTCCTGTGGAGTCAGATATCTAACTTTGTGCTGGTTAACCCATTGTTTACTTGATGACTTGTCCAAGTTGTCCAATTGTGCTGTAAAACCTGGCCAACACTTCACAGTGGCCAAAGCATTCTCCCTGGCTCCCTTCCCCCAGCCATTGTTCCAGTTTACACTGTCTTCTCTCCTACCTGAGTCTCTAAATTCCTTCCTCACCATTTTTCTTCATGGTTCCCATGTACATGATCCATACTGTGACCAGTTAGGATGAAATTTTGAGTGCAAATCCTACTGCAGCCCTATCCTACAACTCACCAGTGGTTCCTCGCTGACTGCAGAATGAGACCAGACTCCTACTCACAGGTCCAAGGTCCATATGGCCTCTTACTCACATATTTCAAGGTTCCCTCTTGAGGCCTTTCTCCTGTAGCTCCTGAATGCTCTACTGCATCTGTCTCTTTCCTTCACTCATGCTGCTCCTTTGAAACCTAAAGGGGGAATCCCTCCCTCTCCTTACCTGCCTGAAGATTGCGACTCCTCATTCAGGATTTACATGGGGAGTTCTGACTTCCTGGCTCATTCTCTTCTCACTCCTGGTGGCCATCTGCCCTATGCTCTGCGATCATTTGTTTATATTTGTGTGTATTAGTTTTTATGAGCTGAATTTCAGGTTTCATGCAGGGCAGTGAAGGGAAATAAGCCTGGAAGTCAGCTTAAGGTCTCAAACACCCGACTGAAGGCATTTTTACTACATTTTCTGCCATGTGGGAATGCTGAGTGTTATTTGAACTTGGAAATGACATAATCCCCAAGGTACTTCACTTGGGATTGACATTGGCCAAAAGGCCCTCTGGAATACTATGGCGCATTGTGGCTGGGTTAATGTGAGAGAGGGTGCAGACAGGGAGATTAGTCTGAGGATGATGGGCATAGTCCAGGCATGAGCTGATAGGAATCAAGTATGCCAAAGTATCAGAAAGGATGGAACACAAGGCCCTGTAAAGTTTGTCCTGATTACCAGGCTACCTTTCATAGTGGCTCTGTTAAACGCTTGACCTGTCTCCAACTACTTTTATTGAAGCCATGTCTTTGGGTTGCTTTAGGGTTCTGTCGGGGTGACTCCTCAAAGCAGAGGCAGGAGTGAGGAGAGCTGAGCTGAGGTTTTCAGCAAAGAAGGCTGTGGCCCACCCTGGGGATGCTGACTCTGGCTTGAAGTGGAGATCTTGTCTTATCTTCCTTTTTCTATTGAGAATGACAAGAATTTTATGATCAGCAGGACTTCACAAATCTATCATGCAACAGTCACACTTAGGCTTCATGTGCAGACTTCAGCTGCCCAAATGTGAGTGCCAGGATCACATGAGACCTTGATGTCATCTTCCTCGACAGAGTAGTTTTTGGAACTCTACCTTTCAGCCTTGCTGGCTGCAAAACCTTGATAAAATACTTATATTTAATCTATGCCCAAGGGAAAGCAACACTGACTCAATATTAGGGACTCTGGTATAATTGCTGATGGATTAGTTGACATCCGGGATCAATAAAAAAGCCAAAAATGCTTGCGAGAAACAACATATTGGCTTACTGTTCGTACTGCGGTGTGAAGGGCAGTATTGGATACCACTCTGCCCTGAGCGTTCCTTTTTGCCCAGCTTATCCTGCTAGGATGCCAGCTTCATACAGTGTGTTCTGGTAGTGCACTGCCTAGGATTCCTTGCTGCCTCTGTGACAATGAGCTGGAGGGTACTGCAGAAGCTCACGTGGCACCCAGGTAGGTATTGTCTGGAATCGTGAGTGCATTCGTCTACTGTGGGGAGATCTTTGTCCATGGGGAAAGGAGTCAATTCATAAGCACTGTCTTGTATCCCTCAGGACAATTCTGAAAGACATTCTTTAGAGTAGCCCAGTGTCTGAAGTGGTGTCCATTTCAAGGTTATGCCCATGCATTGACCTTACCTTCTTCCCACTTTTATTCTTTAGTCTCTTTCTCTTGTTCCCTGGGATTGCTTCTGCAATGAAACCACCAGTATGTGAGCTTGTGTCTCAGGGTCTTCTTTATGAAGGATGGGGAACCAGGTTAACCCCAGGACCCAGAGGGTTATCCTTTTCTGAAAATGGTTTTACTAGAGGTGCCAAGTCAATATCAGGAGTGAGTGTATCTATACTTACATGCTACATCAGAGGCTCGGGCATGTTTGTAAAAGTGTTTTCACAATGTGTGCAGAAGGACCCGAGCGAGAAAATGCACTTTCCATGTCTTGATGGACAAAGCAATTCAATCAAACTGAAACATCATTCTCGCCACAGTCCTTGCGAGAGAATAATCATGATATACTTAACTCCTGACCAGAATCAGTCATGAAGGTGAGAGATGTAGAGACCATTAAGCTTTAGCTCATAGCTCAAAGGACTATTAACAGGCCAATTATTGTTTTTGATGTTTGTTCTCTCCGTATAGTTGTCATAATACACTATGATAATTTTACCTTTAATAATGAATGTATCTGCTTATAAAAAGACTACTTGGGTTTGCTGGAACATGTCTTATTTTTGTAATTATTCTTTTCAACTACTTTGTAATTATTCTTTTTTCCTCTTTTTTCTCATCCTTCTTCTGGCTAGCAGCTCAGTTCACTGAGTATCTCTGCCCCTCTACGCCTGTATTATGGATTTGTGACACGAGGCACATCACCTTATCACCTTCCACTACATTTCAACATTTGCATTTTGTTCTTTGTCACTGCTTCCTATCTCCTGTCCTGAGCATCCTTTAACCACTATCTGTACCTCAGTCTCCAATGGTAGAGACAAAAATTCTTATACCTCTACTACCATGCAAGATATCCATTTGTTTCTTATTTTCCCATCTGTATTCCTGGATATCAACTAAGTGACTCTGTTTAAGAGGAAAATTTCCAAACAATCACAACCAAAGTATGAAAAGGAATATGGATCTGCCTTGATTAGACCTAAGACATAATCCTTGTGGCTGTGCTTTTGGAGAAGCTCACTTGTTATCTGTAGCACACTGTGGCTCTTTCAGGGTCCCTCAGGTTCCTACCAGGGGAATCAGTACCTAAGAGTGGTAGTGGTTATCCTTAGCAGGTTATAGAGAGAATCCAGTTCTGGCCTCTCATCTTCTGCTCTGAACTCTCTGTGCATCCTGATGTTTGCTACTAAAATCCAGCTCCCAACCCTTATCCTCTGAATAAAGACTTATGTAGACCAAGAGTGTGACACTCCACTATGAGAGACCCTCCCTTCCTGGGGCCATCTTCCTGCTTGTGGCCCCTGTCCTTCCCTGTGGGATGGATGAAGAAACACATGGAGGTGGGGCACTGGGAAGAAGAACTAAACTGTCAGCAGGTCTCGCTGCTATCTCCACTGCTGTTTTGGGGGTACTTTTGAAACCAGACAGTTTCCGCAACTACCACTGAACTTTCTTTAACCTAGGTGGACATGACTTCTAGGTTGGCGGGGAACAGATGTTTGGTCCACTATAGGAGAAAACATCACAGAGTAGAAGAAAACATTTCCCTATCTGGGGAAAACATGGCCCTCAAATAATTGGGAAGAAGCCACAGTTCAGTGCTTGGACTATAGCACAGAAGTTGATATGGTGCATGGGAGAAGACAGGTGGCTTCCTTCATAGCCAAGCAAGCAAAGGTTTCACAATTAAGAAGCCCAGCTGGGCATGGTGGTGCATGCCTATAATCCCAAAACTCTGGGAGCTGAGGCAAGAGGAGTGCCAATTCAAGCCAAACCTGGGTGACTTAGTGATTTAGGGATTCCATTTTAGAAACAAACAAACAGGGCTGGGAATGTAGCCCAATGCGAAGGCTCTCAGTTCAAGTCTTAGTAATAAATCCAAGGTTTTAAGGAAATAAATCCTTCTTACTTAATGTCCAAGGGCCATTGCTGTAGTCAGGGGTTACAAGGAGAACAATTACATAGAGGACACAATTTATAATATTATTTTATGATGGTTACCCAGAGTTAAATACAAGAAAGTGCAGGAAATCTGTCCAGACCTATAAAAACCTAGAAAATCCAGCCAAGGGCCTGGATCCCATGGCAATGTCCTGCATGAGTCCAGCTGAAGACTTAGAGCCCGTGACACTGCTTCCCATGAGTCCAACTGGAGGCCTAGAGCCCATGACATTGACTCATGCAAGTCTGTTTTGTGGATCTGTGCTGAGAAGGCTCAAAGATCAGCAGTGGAAGCTAGAAAGTCTGTGCCAGTGAGATGAAGGATCTGTGCCAGTAGGTTGAGGGTTCTACACTGGAGCCAAGAAGCAATGCTCAAAATAAGGACCAGGGCTGCCCTGAAAAGTACCACAGCCATCCTCAGCAACAATGAGGTGCTGCGCTCCTCTGACAATGAGAACAGCTGAGTACATGCCAGGAAGTCAGAGTGACAAGCTTCTCCTGGAGATTAAACAGCGCACATCTTCCCCTCTGGAGCTCACTGTAAAGACCAGAGCTCCCCCAAAGTGAACCATGGCCACTGTCGGCGACAAAGTCTCGAGCTCCTCTGATGATAATGGCTGAATTCACATCAGGGGAGCCAGCATGACAAGCTCCTCCAGGAGAACCAACAGCTCCAAAAAATTACTCCTAGGAGGACCCACAACACCACACTGTTCCTTTGCATGTCTCCTTTTATGCTGTCAAGTTGCCTCAGGTGGGCCATCTACACCCAGCACCGTGCCTATTTAATTCAGCTAATCTTAAATTGACCACCAGTTTTAAATCCATAACAACCGTGCACCTAAGTTATTGTTAGAGTCACTTTCTGTTTTATGGATTTATTATTATGCAGTGCATACTGAATGTGACGCTTTCAGGAGGGACCTCTTTCCTTTGACTCATGCAAAACTAGAGATAGCAGCCAGTAGAACCCAACTCAGCAGTTCTCTGTTGATTCCCCGTCATTCTTTCATCCTGAAGCCTACTGGTTGCCTATGGCAACAGGACTGCCACGGCCACGGTAGGGTGGTTTGGGGGAAGACAAAGGATAGAGATGATGAACTGTGTGAGAACAGCCCCCATCACCCTGGGCCAAATTGAGAAGGTGGAAAATTGGTTCTTAGAGTGTGGGCTCCAGGGATCAGCATGACACCAGTGTCACCTGAGATCAAGTTGTAAATGCAGTTTGGCCTCATCCCATAGCTGTCACTTAATCAGAGAGATGAGATCTAGCAGTCATGTTTCCAGGAAGGACTCCAGGCACTGCATGGTAAATTTTGAGAATCACAGAATTTGAGGGACCAGTGAGTCTCACAAGTGGCTGCCCCCAGTGAATTACTCGGGGGAACTTTCAGGAACTCCATGCCCAAGTGGCATCCCACAACTGTTGAACAATTGAGTTGCAATTGAATTGAAAATTCTGAAGGTGAGATTGAGGCTTCAGTATCTTCTTAAATCTCCTCAAGTGATTTCAGTGTGCTGCCAAGGTTAAAAATCCTTGGGCCAAGAACTATCGAAAGGAAATATTAATGAGCTGAAAATATTTACACCTGACCTCATCTTTTTCTTCTCCATATCTCTATCTTGCCAAATTTAGGCATCAGACTGCTCAAAAGAGCTTTAAAAATGGTACCTCTGTTGAGTGATGCATTTTTTGTGCATATCTGCTTTAATATATTAATCACCTGCCTTGTTTCTTCTTTTCCTGGCTAGGTTGTAGGCTGATTCTTGGCACTTTTTGTATCCAGTTCTGGCAAGTTCTTGGAAGCTGAGTAGATGCTACAGGACCCTGTGGAGATTCTTCCAAACTAAGGAATTCCCAAAATCCTCTCTGAGGGAGCTTGAAAATCTTCTGAAAATGCTCTGGGCTTTTATCAGAGGTAGTCTTGGGAGTTACTTCATAAAATTATAGTAATTTCAAAATTGCTAAGAATATCACTGTATTATTTGGCCCTCTGTAAAGAGACAGAGAGAATTAAAAAAATTTTTTCCACTAGATTTGAAAATGTGAAGGGATATTCAAATCCCTGGGCTGCTTTCAAAACCGTATGCCATCAGCATAGGAAGGGGCCTTGAGAACATTCATTCCAACTCTCATTTAAGGGAACTGGGAACCAAGGTTCAGGGAGGGTCAACCCAAGCCCCAAATCACACAGCGAATTAGCAGCAGAGCCAATACCAGAAACCAGATCTCCTAACACCCACTGGGGTTCCCCAACCTGCAACTCCATTCTACCTATTAGGTTTGAATATTTTGCCAGTATGGACTTTATTCTGTCCTCCTCTCCTCTAAGGAATTTTATTAAGGAAATACCTATTTTATTTTTAAGTGGCTGATAGCCCTCATCAATTAGGTAATTGAGATGGTTCTGAGGACACATTAAGTCGTTTTTATATATGCTAGAAAATGAGTCTGTAAAAGTCTAATGCAGGGTAATGAGATGTCAGAAGTCTCGGAAATGAGAGAATTGCAGTATAATTGTAGAGAGTCTGAAGCAGGCTTTGGAATTTTCCAGGATTTTTGGAGCATTTTCATTTGTTTATCTTTTATTGGTTGTATAATAATTGACATGTAAAACTCACATAGACACATTTTTCCATTTGAGCCAATGATTCAGAACACTGAAGATCTTTTTGGAGGATTTGAACCATTTACCACACCTTTAATGGGAAAAAAAGGTTCAGAAATTCCTTTATTTACTTTTTCACATGTTTTATATTTTCTAGGTTCCTTACTGGCAGCTGTAAAAGGGGCTTTCCATGTGATCATTTCATTCAGTAATTTGTCTAAACCAAGGCCTTTTCCCTTTTTCTAATGCCTGCCCAGCTGTCACTGTTGCCTGCTAAAGTGATTTTTCTCTATTATGTTGTCACTTTACACTCCCAGAGGGTCCAATCCTGCAGGCCTTACATGCATGGAACTCGCATTAAAGCCATTGGACGCTTTAGCATGGAAGAATGTGGGTTTGAGGCCCAGCTAGAGGGCCTGTTTTGTAACGTACAGCTCAGAGGGCCGACCCGGGTGGCAGTTAGGATGCAGGGATCTAGTCTTATCTCCGATCTCCCAAGGGACCTTGTGGCAGGGATGTGACCAAAGCACAGAGGACTCTGGGGGCAGGCTAGGCATCTCTCCAGGGTAAGAATGCTAGAGTTTCATATTCCAAAGCATGTTCCCTCCCCCTGGTGCTTCTATTTAAAATTGGCATCAAAAGCAGGAAAATGACTGGCCATAGGGGAGGTGAGAACAAATTGCATGAGATTCGGTGGTGTTTTCTGAGGGAAAGGGTGGCCCAATTAGAAAGTACACCGTGCCCTAGTTTTGGGGAAGGGGGCACTTGTCAAAGTGGAGAAAGCCTGACTTTCTCAGTGACAGGCTCTTTTCTTCTGCTGGCTCACACATGGCTTTGAGTTGTGGGTATAGCTGATCTCCTGTGAAGAAATCAACAAGACCAAGTGGTTTTTGAGCCTCAAATGTTGGCTTTTGTCTTTTTTTTTGGTCTGGGTCTTACCTCTCCCTTTTTTTTTTTTTTTTGTGGTACCAGGGATTGAACTCACAACCTCGCACTTGCAAAGCAGGCGCTTATGCCGCTGAGCTAAATCCCCAGCCCCTGGGTCTTACTTCTCAGGAAGCCCTCTAGGAACTTCCTGAGAGTATTCCAGCCTTTCCTTATTTTGGCTTCCTTATTTCCTTATTTTGGC
The DNA here is from genome assembly GCA_004027295.1 of Dolichotis patagonum. Lineage (NCBI taxonomy): Eukaryota > Metazoa > Chordata > Mammalia > Rodentia > Caviidae > Dolichotis > Dolichotis patagonum. The sequence goes on from PVJX010006911.1 coordinate 38,835, forward strand.
CTCTCAGGGTGGACACGATGGGAACGGGGAGGTTGGTGGTTCACCTGACCAGCCTGAGGACCTGGCAGGTTAATATCCTTTGCCAGTGTCTGCTGATGGGAATTGTTTTTCTTTTAATTTTTATTTTAAAGAGAATAAAGCAAAACAAAGCAAAACAAAACAGAACAAAGCAGAGCAGAGTAAAACAATGCAAATAGCACAGGATTTCAGAGAGACAGCAGGAAATCAACAGTGGCTACCATCATGTCTCTTGTTTTCTTCAAAATAGCTGCCCATATCTTCATACATATTGAAATCAAAGAATTGAAACTGACTAAAACCAATCAAAACCAAGAATAAAAGCATTATTGGCTTTTGAATCAAAATGATGGGAAATCATCAATGGCTGCCATGGTGTCTCGTTTTCTTCAGTGTCGTTGTTCACACTATCACACATACTGAAATCAATCCTTGTAAAGCCTTTAAGTGAAGTTCTAGGCATCTCCAAGCCCATGCACTGATGGGAGTTCTTATTGGCATGGTGGGTGCTGGGATGCAAAGGAGGAGGGAGGCTGATTGTCCTCAAGGTAGAGGTGTCAGCAACGCGAAGATGAGCTGTCTCTCTGCCTAGGCTGAGTTCTGGGCTGAAAGAGTTGAGTTCCTAAAGACTTTGGGAGACTTAGAAATAAACACAGGGTTGGTTTAGGGCCCAAATCACAGCAGAACACAGACTTTGGGACAGGACTCCTTCCTCCCTCACGGAGCTCCTGTGGCTCTGGTGCTGAGTCCCCAAGTGAGCAGAAATGGCTGAGCCCAGCAGAACCTCAGTACTGACTGCACGGGCTTAGGTCTGGGCCCAGCCCAGGAGGCTGGAGGAAAAGAACCTTAACAGACTGGCTCAGGAGCACTAGGGACACCCCAGGATCTCCCTAAAACAACAAAGGCAGACTTCAAGGGGAGGCTGCCACACTGTGAGAGCAGATGTGGGCTCTGAACCCCACAGGTTTGGATGTTAATTCAGGGGCAGATGGTGTTTTTGCACAGGCTCCTTCTGAGAGAGTTGCGGGGATGACTTGAGAAAGATGCACAGACCTAGAGGCAGCCAGAGGAAAGACCCGGATACAGGGGACCCTCACTCAGGCTGATTCCTGCAGCCAGCCCTGGCACGAGGCTGGACTCCTACGTGTACATTCTCGAAGCCAAACGTCTTCCCAGGGGGAAAATTCCTCTGTTGATTTAAATATTTATCCACGTTTCCGGAGCTATTGACCTTGAACTTCCTGCTCCCAAGGGATCTATATCAATCTGGGGTTTGTTTACAAGCTGGCTTATTATAGGCGTTTTCTTGCAGATTGTCCAGTGACAACATGGGACAAAAGCCCCCAGTACCCTTAGGTACACATGCCTCATCAGACAAGCCACGGGATAATTTTTTGACACCTCTTCCTATTTCTTTGTTTACAGCATAAAAAAAAAAAAATAAGGAAGCACAGTGGAGGGAAGAGCATTGGTCTTCAAGGCAGAAAAACCAGGTTACCATTTCTGGTGTCATGCCTTGGGACAAGTCATATGAATCGTGGAACTCAGGTTCATTCATCTTCCTCCCAGAGTTTGTGGGAGGGTCAGATGTTTTACAGATCCATATGTACACATTAATAACATACATTTGTAAAATATATAGTATATACCTTTGTATGCACTTATATGTTATGTATGACATATTAATATTAAAATCTTATTTATACAAATGCTGGAAAACGAAAGCATTGAACTGCATGTAGATTTAGGATTAGTGTTTTTGAACTATTTACTGCATTGTGCTTCTTGCAGTCTCTGTCAGGTGTTAGTTCTGTTGATACTTGTTTCCAATGATGTTTGAATTTTAAACAAGAAGACCTGTGATATAATAGCTAAGTTGTTTTAAATAGACCGTCCCTTTCCCTCTTGGGGAAAATGAAAGTAACAACAGAAAATCATCTGTGTGCTCCTCTGTTTCCAGCTGCAATTTACTATGTAGGCACAGGAGCAAAGAGAAAGGAAAGCCGATCAGCTGTAAAGGGAACGGTGACCTTCATTCATTTTTACTCTCTCTCTTTTTGTGTGACTGAGAAACAATAATAATAAATTCTCTTCCTCTGCTTACTGCAAGAGGGAGAGATTTTAAGTGTGTTTTATGACTTCAGCTTGTCTTGGGTCACTCGGCTCTACTGGTAATGATGAACTAACCCTTGATGCCCATTAGCATAAATGAATGTTACTTTGTTAATTCTGATGGGGCCTCATCAGGGCCAATTCTCCCTTTGGCTTTGCAATTTGGAGGGTGCAGCCAGGTGCTCTCCCAGATGTGAAAGGGAGAGAGTGCTGCCTCCTGCCCCCAGCCTTCAGCTGCAGACTGATTCATGCCTGACTGAGAACCACTCAAGTGTTCCCTGAGCCACGCACCCTGCTGCATCTAATAAAATCTCTTTCCTCCAGTCCTGCTCTAAGAAAACAGTCGCAAGGGTGAACTGGGAGAGCCCAGTGCAGAAGCCCTGTGTAGAAGAGGCTGGTGATTGTGTCCTGGTATCTGCCTAGCCCGAGCAGCTCTTGCAGCCCAGGTCTGTCACCATTGGCAAAGCTCCTGCATGAGTGGTCAGTGGTCTAAGGGTCTTTTCCTTTCCCTACAGAAGGGACCCTCACGCTGGGTAGCTGAGCTGCTTTGCTGGTGGTGGGTGGGCTTGGGAACAAGTGTGTCTGCAGATATGCCTGTGTGCGCTGGGCGGAGAGAGGAAGAACGGGAAACAAAGACCCCAGATGCTAAACCACAAAGAGATTGGTGACAGCAAGCAGGGAGGAAGACTTTGTGGAGTAGGGAAGGGGACTTGGAGTTGGGAGGGAGTGGTGAGAGGGGGGAGAAAGGGGGATCAGGATATGATATGTGTAAGTACCAGTTCCCCACAATGGAAGTATGTATTACGTGTTGCAAACATACACTAATACAAATGTTTTTAAAACTTCCATGAAAAAAGAGATTATTCATTTGCTCTTAGCTCTGTAGAGCCCAAAGTGGGGTGGGGAAACAATAGCCAAGACTTAGAGGACCTGGATTTCAACTCCAAGCAGAGTGTCCTAGAAATTACTTAATCCTTTTGTGTTTCAGTCCTGATCTGCAGAAAGGAAAGTGAGGTTAGTCCTACCTCCTTTCCAGAATTGTTTTAAGCTTCCAATGACTGGTGTCCTTTGTAGAAAATTCGTCCATAGTTTATAAAACATGCCTAAATATTCCACTAGAGTGTAGGCTGCAGATCACCCGGGGATTAATGCTGTGGTCGGAATTAACCCCAGGTCTCCCTTAGACACCTCTTGGAGGAATCTCAGAGCTTGAGCACAAGACCCAAGGAAAACCAAAAGATGTCCTGTCCCAGGAATTTGTATCAGTGTATGAGTCACATGAGGACTGGCTATGATGAGTCGTCGCTGAGGAACTGTACCACAGGGGCTGTGTTCCAGGCCCTTTGCTGGTCTGCAGAGTTGCCCTGTTTTGTTCTTCTTGAGGTCTGGGGTTCCATCTTCTATTATTGCCTTCAATCACTGAATATTCTTCCAATAAATTCTCCTTTTGGTTTAAGTTAGCTCTAAATCTCAACTGTGAGAACCTCCAAGCTTTGTCAGCTAGGGAGGATCCTGGAAACTTGTCCAGAGTGGTCAGTTCTCCCCTGTCATAGTGGATTTGGTCTTACCTTGGACTGAATAGCAATCATGCGTCCCACTGTGAGAAAAAAGAGAGGAGACCCAGTGAAGGTCCTCTCTGGAACATTTGGAAAATAGCCTTGTCACAGTGGAGCAGTCCCTGGAGCTTTCGCACTGGCAGTACAGGAAGTGCTTGAGATCACAGGTTCTAGAACTCGTTTACCTGGCCTGACTTGCTGTCTCTGCTACTTACTAGTTTTGTGATCTCTGAGGTCACTCTGTGACTCAGTTTCTTCCTCTGTAAGATGAGGACAGTTAAAACCTATCACTCGCAGGTTGTTACATAGATCAGTTGAGGTAAGACACATAATATGCTCAGAATGGTCCTCAACATACAGTCAGGTGCTCAATGAAAATTAGCTACTATTATTATCATCCTGAACTGAATACCGTTCTGTTATCACCAAGACAGAAGACTCGTAGGAGAACTCTAAAGCTGAGTTTATTGGAACATAATAGCATTTTTTAAAACCAAGGAATAAAAAGAATGAACTGCTTTTTTATTCTCCCTAACGAGATGTGTCGATGGCAGAGTTCTGGGCTGGAGGAAAGATTTTTTTCCTAAAGTTGACTCTAGACAAGCCTGTCCTACCCACTGCAGGAGAGTTGCTAGCTAAGATTTCCCCTCACCATCAGGCTGGCAGCTACCACGGAGCTAATATGACCAAGTGCACGATTGCTTCATGAAACATTTTTAGCAGACTTTCCATTTTAGGTAAGTTATGGGGTCACTGTAAAATTGAAGGTAAGATTTCCCATATAATCTGGACCTTGCACAAACATAGTCCCCTCCACTACACCATCCCCCACTGACACGGTACATTTGTGATATGCATCTACCATTATAATGCCACACACAGCTCCCTAGCACTGCAACATTCTTATTCTCCTGGGGTCTGTGGAGTAGGCTTTGAGCACACAGGTCTCTTCTGTTTGTGAGAGAAAAGGACAGGCACTAAGGGCTTCAGGACCCCTTAGAGGGCACAGGGATAAATGACAGATCGTGCGTGTGTACCACAACATCTATGTAAAACATGTCTGCTTGCCCAGAGATGAAAAACTACTCACCTTGGTGAAGCAGGCATGATATTCATTTGGAGCCTTGCTTCTAAGAAAGATAAATCCCGCTGTCACTGCACAAAGAGATAAGAAAGCCTGGATGACAGTTTTTCATTGATAAAAGATTCTGTCTGTGTTTTAAAAGAATTTACTTTCTTCCCCTCTACTGATACCCACATGAGTTAAGGCGGAGATATGCTATCTTTCATGTTTTTGTCAGAATGTGTTATTATGATGGTGGCACTGACTCAATTGCTTCATTTAGTGAGCTGACTTAAGTGGGACACAGCCTGCCCACAGCCTGGGGGACCCAAATGGAGCTTTGCTTTCAGTTAAAAACCAAGGCCTGTTAGCCACACTGGCTGGAAAGGAAATTAACAAGAGTTAAGCTAAAGTGGGCAAAGCTAGCTGCACATGAAAACCTTTCTAGAAATTAATCTTCTCTGCTGAAAACTTTAAAATTTTGCTGCTGATTAGGGTATTTCTGAAAACCTCATTGAAGAGACATGATGGCACAATAATTAATATAAGATAAGCAAGAATCCAATTAATTGCTGCATGAAATAATGCTGCAGTAAGTTTAAAAGAGGAGAATCAGAGGTAGCCACTTGTCAACATCCTTTCTCTAGAAGATGGAGTGAAGATGGAATTTCTACTTCTCTTGGCGGTCCAAACCCAGATGAGCAGGTAGAGTCTTTCTAGATCTTCACAAGCAAAGAAACTGCTATTCCTCATCTGGTTTCGCAGATAGACTTTTCAATGGAGAAGACAGTGGATAAGAATATTCCAATCTGATTATCACTTTTATTAATTCTGGGTTAATCCTTGTGACAATCTGAGGAGAGAGATACTCCTCTTAAGCCCATTTTAAAGATGTGGAAACTAAGATCCTGATGATATTAGCTTATAGTATCCCAGAATAGATGCTGTTTCTGTTATCTCTATTTGACACATGAAGCATGGCAGCTCCACCCATGATGGAAAAGAACTGGGATCTGGGACAAGATCTTGAATCCCAGGCTCCATCACTGATGCCTGGTGGGATTAGGAAGACACTTGTGGAAGAGTGAGTCAGTCAAATACAGCCACAGTTTTCCTGCTCCCACCTTCTCTTTCAGGATCTTGGCGATACTTTTTAGGAGGAAAGGTCTGTTTTCCCTCCTCTGGAACACGGACTGCCTCCATGACAGCGGTGTGGTGGGTGAAGTGTTGTACGGCTTCTGATGATGGCGGTGAAGATGATACAGCTTCCATCAGGATCTGCCTCGCCGGGGACCTCTTCCCTTGAAACCCAGCCATGGTGTGAGGAAGGTCCACAAACAGTCTACTGTAGCTCTCAGCTGACAGCCAACCTTAATCACCAGATTTGCAAATATCAAGACCTCAGATGGTGCCAGCCCCCAGCTGTTGAGTCTTCTCGTAGAAACTCCAGACATTGTGGAGCTGGGAAAAACCATCCTTTCTTCCATCCAAATCTCTGGGTTACAGAATCCATAAGCCAACAAGTGACTTCTTTAGATCACAATTTGGGGATGACTTTTTATGCTGCAGTGATAACAGGAACTATTCCTTACCCTTTGGTATCTTAGTTTCTCACCTGCAAAATGGGAGTAACAGCAGCCCCCGACTCATGGGTGGTCGTGAGGAGTTAGTGTGTGCAAATTACTTGGCACATTTCCTGTAAAATAATAGCTCATGCTTACATAGTGCTTATTATAGGCCCACTATTGCTCTAAGAACTTTACATGTATTAACTTTAAATCATTGCAACAACCTAATGATGTGGGTACTGGTTGAAAATTTTTTTATAGAGATGAAATGGGCATAGCATAAAGTGAACAATTGAGTGGCATTTAGCACATTCACGACCACCACCTGTATGGAGTTCCAGACCTCTTTTTATCACCCCAAAAGAATGGGTGCCCTATTTAAATCTCTTTTTTAGATGCAGGAACTTGGGCATAGAGAGGCTACACCTGCGATCAGGCGAACAACAAACTTGAACCCCAGGGGCGGTGGTCTTCGCTGCTTCTCTGACTTCCTGCAAGGAACCACTTGCGTAAAATGACTGCCCAAAGTCACATAACCAGTAAGTGGCAGAGCCTGTGTCCCTCTGTTCTCAAAGCTTGTGTTTTTCTGTAGAGATGAAAATTTGCATTGAGTTTGTCAAGCAAGTAGCTGAACAGAGCCGGGCAGCTCTGTGATCATCTTTAATCTACACTCAGAGTCTGTGGTCACCTCATGAACCCGCACTGCAGGAGGGAAGGCCTAACCCTGCCTCTGTCACACTGTAAGGCGTGGACACCCACTGAGGTCTCACCGATGTCTTTAATGCTGCCAGGCATCTTAATTGCCACATTGATCTATCTGGAGCGGAAAGTGCGGGTACCCATCTTGCAGTGAAACGGCTGCTTGGCAAAGCCAAGAATTTCCCTGCTAAAGGCCCCATTCTTCTGCCTTGTGACCCACCAGATAGTCAAGCAATAGCTTTGGCTTGAGCTGTCCAATCTTAGGTTTCCTCACTCACAGTAGATTTTCTATAGCTACAGATGTTCTACATGTAGGAAGAGTTATGCTACTTGGCCCTAGAAACAGAAATGTGTGCTGTCCTCGGAAGAATCAAGTCTTGTGCCCTCAGGACTCAGCATGGAATGGATTGATGGCTTTGCTTTTCCTTCACTGTGTCACACTCTTTAAAAGTACAGAATTCTTTCTTTTTTTTGTACCAGGAATCGATCTCATGACCTCACACTTGCCAGGCAGGTGCTGTGCCACTGAGCTACATCCCTGGCCAAAAGTACAGAATTCTATGATTAAGCTGAGACTCAAGTCTTTGGCAGGTTCAAGGTAAATGAACCTGTAAATGCAATAGGAGACAGACAGAAACACATCAGTTACGGAGTAGAGATGAAGCCCAGTTCTGAGTGGAGTGCGTGGAGCGGAGGCAGCTTACACAGCCCTGGGAGCGCCCTCCCTAAAAGTGAAATGCCAACAGTTGAGGGGTCCATCTAAATAGCAGCTGATAAGTGTCAGGTTGTCGGGCGGCGGTAGCTGTTCCTGTCATCTGGACCTGACAGAGCAGTCAGGAGGAAGCGCTGTCTCTTGTTTCCTCAAGCCTTGTGGGCGGAGTATCTATTCCACACGTGACAGGGCAAAGATGTCTGGGGCCCCATGGGCAGGCAGTCAGTATGCTCAGGGTCGCCGTGATACGTATTCTGCAGGGAGATGCCACTACACAGCCCTTACCAGCAAAGCTTAAGCTCTGAGGGGTTTTGCTTCCTGTAGCTCTGCACCCTCCGACAGTATTTTGGCAAAGAGGAAGGAACAGAGATTTGGAGATTCTGGACTCAGATCCTGGTTTCAGCTCTATGTCATTTATTGTGACATGAGATCACTTCCTGGGTTTTAATTTTCTCATGTGTGTCATGGTGCTAATAGTCCTTGCTGTGGCTTTCTTTTTTATTTGCAAATAGATGCATAGGATGTCTGTAACGTCCATTGTGTGCAGTGTGCCCTCAGTGTGGGTCAGTGTGGCATGCTGGTGCAGGAGGGTGGAAACTACCTGACCGTGAACCCAGCAAATTAAGTAGGCCACACACCAAACTTTAACCTTGGCCTCTGCAGAGTCCTGCTTTAAGCAACTGAGCCAGAAAGGTACTTACAGTGCCGAGTTTATGCAAACATTTGGTTCAGAGATTTAAATCAACAGCAGTGTTTTATTCTGGTGGCAATTAGCAATTCTTCAGTCACTTTGTAAATCCGTTTTGTATGTGCCATTTTGAGACAACGCTGGCATTATAAGGCTTAATTCTGGCAGGTAACCGTTGCAGTCACCCAGTGGAGCTGCAAGCTAGTAATGGAAAAGTGTTTCATTTTAACTATGAAATTTAACACAAAGAATACAGCTGCTCAACCGGGCAGTGACAGTGTATGTTAATTTGATTTATATACATGCAATGTACCGTGCCTAATGTTGAATGCTGGAGGACTCCAGCAAGCCTGATACCAGCATCGTAATGAGAGACGACCATTATGGGCCGACTTCACGTGTGTGAGTTCACCTCCTTGGAGCAAATAAAGCTGCCAGGGAACAAGGAGTGTTCTCTTTTGTGGACAGCAGAGGGCTGGGCTTTCCCAAATAAAGAATGTGGCTTTTTAGATGGTAGCCCTTAGGGCTCTTACTATGTAGCTGATCAGATTCAGGTCCAGAATGTGGCTCTCTCAATAAAGAGTCCGTGCAGTGAGAAATGGTTCAGTATCCCACTTGGTGCCTGGCATTCCCTGCTTGGAAAGCAAACTTCAGTTTCTTTCAAAGGCAAAAAGGAGGGATGTCCTCTGCGCATGGGTGATCAGGAATCCCTGGGAGGAAACTCTGACCTAAATCGATAGCTGTGTGCAAAGCACGTAGGAATAAACACATATGTGTGAGTCTGTGGGGTATGTGAGGGTATGTGGTATGTGTACCACATGTGGTGTATGTGTTGTGTGTGTATTTATGGCGTTGTACCGCATGTTGTGTGTATACGTATGGTGTGTGTTGTGTGCATAGTGTGTTCCTCTTGGGTGCAGGTGTGGGGACTGTCACATTCACTTTGGACCCCCTGCATTGTGTAAGGACACTGAGATACATAGCCATATCACTTTTTTTCCTTACTTTGCTACATTGTAGTAAAAATTGTCTATTAGCAGATAGAAAATATTGAAGCAGACAAAAATACCACGCATCACATTAAAACCCATTCATTAGGATGGCAGCTATTTTGAGAACTTCTCTTGTAGTGTTTATTCACACGCATGTGAGAAGACATTTGTACTTATCAGTGGATGCTGCATCTTGTGATTACTTCCCACATTCGATTGCTACTCAGTCTTCATAATGGTTGTGCTAAATGGCTGCATAATATTCCATCTAGTGCTATCCCATCACTTAGATACACATTGTCCCAGCTAAGTGGCTTTCAAGCTTTCAGTGTGACAAATAGCACCGCTCTGAATATTCCATCAGGCCGGGCCCTCCTTACCCTCTTTGACTCTGAGCTCAGAACAGGAAGCAGTAGCAGTGCCTGGGGCTGCCTGTCTCTTGGTGCTGCCAGGCCTCTGCATGGCTGAGGGCCTGGTTAGAACATTTACTGTGTCTGCCTGTTTGTTTCAGCCCAGCACCAGAATGGGCACCCAGTTGCAAACACCTCCAGCCCACTCTTTATCCCAGTTTCCATGGGCGCTGCCTGTGCCCGCCCCTCCCACAGCTCCATGCCACTTGCTGCTGGGCCTTTTGTCCTTGTCATCAGTCTCTCTGAAGATCCCTGACCTTGGGCTTGTTCCTCATCACCTGTTAGCCCCTGTGCTCCTCCCTCACCTCTTTGTCCCTAGGCCGTTGATATCCGAAGCCTTCTAATTATGTGGGATCACATTTTTTCCAGTCCATAAATCACCTGTCACCAGTAGGCACCATGCTGCTGGCTATTTGTGGCTTCTGTCTCTGAGTTTATGATGAAACCTCTAGGGGTCACCTGGAGTCACTGCTGGCCAGGGGGCTGCTGGTTTAGAAAAACACAAGAGGAGCGGCGACGACTAACAAGTTGGACCAGGCTAGCATCTCAGCACTGTCTTGCACCACCTTGGACCAAGGACAACCTTCAGAACTTACTGGCTACGGCTTCATTTCTCCTCCCAAACCTCATGCAACTATAACCCAGGATTACCGAGGGATGAGGGCGTCTAGGCAATATCATTCCCAGAGCAGCCAAGCCGACAGTGTGGGCTAATCCAGCACGACAGGTGTTTACCTCTGAGGAAGGGGTGAGAGGTTGGAGGTCAAGACCTCTTGCGTGCTGTGCTCTGTACTTGAGAGCACCACCGTCAGCTTTCCCAACAGAAATGCACACAGGAAGTGCTGCTGTGTGAAAAGCAAAGTGGAAAGGAAACAAGAGACTCTTGACTTTTTTGCAAACCCTTGGAGGGCACCCTCACGTCTTTCCGTACGATTTCTACTCACTGCCCTCCTGTAACTCATTTCCCCCACGGGATTGCTAATGGTTTCATTTCTTAAAAACAACAGAAGGGTGAATCTGTGTGCAAGTGCATGTGTTTGTATGTGAATGTACATGCATGTATATATGCACATGTGTGTGATTCTCTCCTGTCTGATTTGTTCTTAGCTCCTTTCCCTTTAATGACAGTCCCTTAACCTATGCCAAAGACACCCAGGGGAGAGGGGACCCCAGAAGGAGGGCTTGGTGAGAGTCCAATGGAAACATAAGCTCCCCAGGAGATAAAACTCATGCAGCACACAGGGGGTTTTGTTCCATTAATTTTTATTGGGAGAGACACATCACCCGCTGCTTTAGACTGCCTTGCCCTCGGGCACAAAATCAACTTCCTGTTCTCCTGCTAGCATCTCTGTGCAAGTAATTAGGGAAAGAAGAGGCGAGGTTGAGATAACTGTATCCAGTATGGAAGCAAGATCTCTGGCTTGTTTCGGGAGGGCCTAGGGGATTGGGTCAGAACCAAAGGAGCCAGGGGAGTGGGAGCAGGTGCCCTGAGAGCGAGCAGCATGCCGCTGTCAGGTCCTGCCTGGGGTGGGATCTGTACCACGAAGGTAAATTTGGTGTTCAGATAGTCTGGTTTTCTTGAACAAAAACTTCCAGCACTCGTTTTTAATCTGACCAAATATCTACTAAAGAGCAGAGGAAGCCACCTCAGATGAATATTCTTGTTTAGTGAACCGCCAGATATCCAGTTTTAGTTACTTCCTTATTGCTAGGACACAATACCGGAAACTCACAATGTAAAGGGGGACAGCTTTATTTCATCTAACATTTTCAGTCCATAGTTGGCTGGCTCCAAGACAGGCAGGCACAGCAGAGGGGTCCAGTGCAGCAAAAGCTGCCCACGTCCTGCTGGCCAGGAAGCAGACAGTGAAGGGAGGAGCCAGGAAGAGAGAAGCACCCTTCAGTTCACAGACTCAGTGACCTGCCTCTCCTGACCAGATGCCACCTCCTAACAGTGTAGCACCCTGATCCTCAGTCCTCTTCACAAACTCCTTTCTATAACTGCATGAAGCCCTTGGAGACATCTAGATATAAACCATAACAGGTCCCAAGTACAGGACACTTCACCATTCTCTGAGGTTGGAGGGGTGAGAGACACAGAGAACATGTGAGACACCTGGGGAATCTTCTAGTTGGAAGCAGAACTAGGACACTGTTCTGCTGTAATGGTTGATACATTGTGCCAACTTGAGAAATTTAGAAGTATAATGAAGTGACTTAGCGGGGGGAGGGGGCTAGCCTTGTAAACATCTTCATCCTATGCAAGAGGGCAGGAAGGTAGTGTGATGGCTACACCTGCCCTGGGGCTGGGGTGGTTGCCCGCTTACAGTATAAAGGAGGAGGAAAGGCTCGCTATGCCATGCCGTGACACCCTGTTTTTGCTCTTATTGCTCTTGTTGCTTTTGCTGTCTTCTGCCGCTTTGGACTGTTGCGACCCTGCCATGGAGCCAGCTGGTTATGGACTGAAACCTGCACAAAATATGAGCTAAGTAAACTTCTCTTTGCTTAATTTGGGTGTTGGATATTTTGTCTCAGTTACAAGAGAAAAATAACCAAGACAGACACAGACTGCCCTTCATTCCTTAAAAACTAATCCCTTACCAGGTCACTCCTGGAGAGTTTAGTGGAGCTCATTCTGAGCCTCCTGGCCTTTCTCCCATGGTAGTGTGGCCCTCTGGCAGTTTGCAAAGTCTTTGTGTCTACAAAGTGTGATAAAAAAATAATATGGTGACTGCTGCTCCTGAGAGCCATCTAACAAAGGCAGTCTCATAAACATCACTATCTATGCTAGTCACTACATCTGGCACCATGCAACTTCTGGCTCTTCCTCAAGATCAGAATGACCATAACAGGTAAATGTTTTAAATTGATCCAGGACATCAAGATACTCAACAACTGAAGACACCTTTGAAAGAAGACTTCCAGAACTGCTTCAGAAAGGGGCAAGCATGATGGAATAAGTGTGTTCAGAGAAGGGAGGCATATTTTTATGGGCTTTAGTGGCAATGTATCTTTTACTATAATATAGTTTTGAATATTTGAATGTTCACTATGTTTTTCAGTTGTGTTTCCTACTTATCATTTTTTTACACTAACCAGAGGGGTGTCTGATCAAGTTCACACTCAAATGAAGAAGACTGGTATTTCAGCATTGCTTCACTATTGACTCAGGGATGCAGTGTTGTAACAACAATAACAGCTGTAGAGAAGCATGCAGATTTGATTCTTAGCCACTATATGGTGTTATATGGATGTCATATGCTTTGTATAGAGTATCATAATGGTGCTTTGAGAAAGGCAACACAGAGTATTCCTCCCATTTTGCAGGCGAGTAAGTGACTTCGGGAAGGTTAAATAGTGTGTTAGAGGCTATTTAGCTAGTAAGTGATGTGGATGAATTTCTAAGCAGGTACACTTTATTTTTTGTTTACTATCACAAGGAATTCTTCCCACATACAAGCTACATTTGGGAACCACATAGGAAGTTCAAGGCAGAATCCTTGAGGTGAGGCTTAGAGACGAATAATAGAGTTCTCAGGTTTATTTTGTGCTGCAAAGTCATGTAAGGGCAAGCCGTGAACTAGAGCTTTCAAAGTCCAGATGTGGGATTCCTTAATAAGCAGGGTGGGGCTGTCTGAGGAAGTTTTGTTTTTATTTCTTGTTTATTTGTTTTTAATTGCCCTTTCAATGTTGATCCATCCAGAGAGGTTGGCTGAAGTGTCTCTGTCGTGGGTGGGCAATTCTACTTTCGACCAACCTAGTTTGTCTGGGAGACTTTTGTAGGGACATTCTTTAGAGCAGTGATTCTTAGTGTGATCAATTTTGGAGATATTTGGCATTGCCTGGAAACATTTTTGGTATATCACAACTGGGGAAAGGTTTTCTACTAGCATCTTGTATGTAGAAACCAGGATATTGCTAAACATCCTATAATACACAGGGCAACACTATGACAAAGAATTATCCAGCCCCAAATATCAATAGTGCTGATGCTGAGAAACCTTGTAGTAAACTAGTGGGAATTATTGCTCTTGATCCTGATTTTCCTTTCGTTTTGCTAAATCTCTAGTTATTTTTTTCCTAAAGGAGTTAGAGAGAAGGAAGCTGGAAATGTCTCTTGAGAATGATTCCTTCTTGGGAATTAATTGGCAAAGGGAACAAGGAGTTACAACCTCCCACAGCTGTCAGCTTGCCACCTGTGGCAGCATCAATCACGTCCCTGCCTACGCCAAGTCCAAAGCCGGAGATCTACTGTGTGGTACAGCTGGTGTGGGGCTATAGTCTTCTGATGTCCTCCTCGAACTAGGGATGAACCTGTGAGCCAGGTGGGGAGGACCAACACTGCTGTCAGCTGCCTTAGAGCCCAGAGCATTGTGTAACCCAATTGAACTTCTGGGTCTAATCTCTGGCTTTGACAGTTCTTTGGTACTGCTAGAATGCCTGGGAATGTTTGTTCTAACTTATACAATTGATATTGAAATACTTTCCGAATGAAGGATGGTACTGTCAGTTAGTACCCTGGAAATTAGTGGATGCCTGATGGTATTTGCTTCCTTTACCAATGAAGTCAAGTCATAGTCTCTCTCCTATATGTGGGTACTGTCAGTTAGTACCCTGGAAATTAGTGGATGCCTGATGGTATTTGCTTCCTTTACCAATGAAGTCAAGTCATAGTCTCTCTCCTATATGTGAGCTTTCCATTTCTCAGAGTGAAGAACGTTAGTTCAGTGAAGGACTGTTTTATACACACACACTGCATAATTTTTAATGGAATATTAGAACAGAAAAAGAAAAAAAATAACTTCAATGATTATTTAATACTACAGTAATGAGGATACAGAGACCCTTAAACAATTTGTTTTCTAAGGTAGAACCACAAACTAGCAAATCCCTAACTGTGTGCGCTCTGTGTTAGTCAAGGATTGGATAACCTCTAGTTACTAGGATAGAGACATTGTTTGTTTAGATGAAACTCATTTTGCAGAAGGTTCAGTGTGCAGCTCCGAGCAGGCAGGACAACAGTCCACATTCGGGAGACGTGCAGCTTGGTCACCTTTTCCCCTTGAGGATTCTTCACCTTAGACTTAACTGTATACCATCTGGATTTTCCGTTAGCTCCAGGGAACCTTATTCTTTTCTTTTTTTATTTTAAAGGGAGTAAAACAGAACAGTAAAATGAAACAAAACAGAACAGTGATAGCATAGTAGGAAATCCACAATTGTTCCTATATTGCATATTGTTATCCTCTACAATGTTGCTCAGACGCTAGCCCCAGGTTTGCAAAGCCAATTAAACAACATAAATGTCAGATTGCTTCCCTATTTCAGTTATTATCATCTCAGCCTGTGTCACATCCGGTTACTTGGGGGGGGGCAGGTGAAGGCCCAGGTGACTTCCTTGCCACTTCTCCCTGGTCGGTAGGGCCTCTGCCAGCACACAGGGCGTGGGGATTACGTGGCTTCCTTACTGTGTCTCCCCAGGGGAGCTACCACCCCTTGTTTTCTTATCTTTGCTGGATTCCTGAATCATCTGTCTACATGGGCTTCAAGTCTCAGTTCAGATCCTTCCTATGTCCGTAGGACCTACTTCTCTCCTCCTTCTCTGCCTCATACTACTACATTCCAGGGTCTGGACACCAAAACTTGGAGAGGTTCTCTTTTGCTCACTACTCTGTCATTTTCTGGAAGTCCAGAACCCTATTTTTTTTGGACTCTGCAGCAAACTCTGCTTCCTCTCAAAGTCCTTAAATTCTGGAGTTCCTTTGGCGCTGTTTTCCTTTGTGTTTTGTGCATTCTCCTTACCTGACCTCAGTCCTTCCTTTGGTCTCTGGTCTCCGGTCTGTGATGATGAATACTCAGTCTATCTTTAACTCAGGGTGTGTGCCTATGGCTTGAATCCAGATTTTGGATGGTGGGAAAGAGAGGGATAGGAATAGGGTGCTGACACTCGGCTTTGTGAATTGGATGTCTCATTGGGTGAGTGTCCGATCTTGCTCCCCAGATCCTGAGCTCTGGCAAGCTCTCCTCTCCCTTAGGGCCTAGCTCAGTGCCCAATACCTTAAAACATAATTAGTAGATGAATGAATGAGTAAAAAAGGCAACTTCATTCAGAATTGCTGCATTAATATAAAATGCAAGTAAGCAGTGGATTGGCCTCCATTTTCTAGCTATTTACCACCCAGAAAAAGTGTTTCCATTCTTGGTCATGCAGCAGAATAATATGGAGGATGGTTTTTACAGCTAAGATGCTAGAGCCTCCTTCCAGACTTCCTGAACCAAGGTACTTGCATGTACAATTTGGGTGTTGTGACTGTAGGAAGCTCTGTGAATAGTGTCATTATCTGCTTGAACAAAGAACCAACAACTCATACATCATCACCTGGTTGATCTGTTTTTCTTGAAAACACATCTTTAGCATCCAGTAAAAAAATAAGGTCATCAATGTCATCATTACTCCTGCACCCTATCAAAGGTAGGTTACTGTATGAACAAATGTGATCATTGCTCTTGACTTGAACCCAAGTAATTTCTATTCTTGTTGCTATTTTAAGTATATGTCTAAATGTCCCTTTTTTACTGATCCTCTAATGTATGGCATCTTGGATATCTGATTTATTCATTATTAAGATTTAAAGTTTAATTTATTTAATTGGTGTGTGGATCTCAGTACTGAACAAAGACAAATATTCCTGCCTTCACAGAATCTGCAGTTCTTGGAGGAGACAGTCAGAAAACACCATGATAAAATAGGCTATATAATACATTTGGATGGTGATAGAGCTGTATTAGTTATCTATTGCTATGTGACAAATTACCCCCCAAAATTAGAAACTTAGAGTGATAACAGTATATTTCCTCAGTTAAAAGCAATTTTTTAAAAAATTAGTACATGTTTGAGAGAAGCTTAACTGTGTTTTTGGTTCAGAATGTCTCACGAGGTTGAAGTCAAAACACTGCCTGGGGGTGCGTAAGTTGAGGGCTTGCCTGAGGTTGGCATACTCGCTCCCAGCAAGTCTGCTCTCTGGCGGTTGTCAGGAAGCCTGGGATCCTTTTCATGAGGATCTCTCTAGAGTTCCTTGGGTGTTCTCATGACATGACAGCTGGCTTCTGAGAGTGAAAGAGAGCCAGGAAAAAGCCAGACACCTCCACGTGACAGAAGTCACGTCTAACACATTCAGTTGGTTCAAAATGAGTCACCCAGCAAAGCCCTACTCAAGAAAGGAGGAATTAGGCCCCATCTTTTAAAGAAAGAAATAACAGAGAGTATCCTGATATCTTTTAAAACTGCCTGAAGGCACAGAAAAGAGATGTGAAAGTTGGTGCCCAGTGGGTGTCCTCTTAGGCAGGATGGTGGGGAAGGCTAAGCTAAGAGGGAGTGGGCCCAGAGGAGGTCACCTGACTGAAGCAGGGAGTGTGGGAGGGAAAGGAGAAGATCCGGGAGTAACAGGGAGTAATGGGTTGGGGGCAGACTGCACTGGCCCCTACACTCTGCTGGGACTTGGGCTTTTACTTTGAGTGAAGTGGGGAGTTACTGAAAGCTCTGCGGGTGATGCTGTCTGTGTTCTGTGGTGTACAAGGTGTAGGAAGGCCAGGATAAAAGCAGGCAGTCTAGTTAGGGGTTCATGAGATAACTGAGGGAGAGGGCCATGGCTCGTGTGAGGGTGAATAGCAGAAGACACGGTGAGTAGTGGGTTCAGGATGTGTGTAGGTGGTGCCTCAAGATTTGCTGATGGCCTGGGTCAGTGGCAGGAGAAAGTTCTGGCAACTGAAAGAATGGAGTTAGCATATGAGAAGAGGCTAAGGGATTACTGAGGTCTTGACAAGCCTGAGGTGCAAAGCAATTTCAAGCTTTTTTATTGGAGGGGAACATTTTTCTTCCCTTTTAAAGTAATACCAGGATTTGAAAGCAAATGTCACTATTGGAACCTCTGGCTACTTTCCCATTAATTATCCAAAAAATCTGGAAAAGAACATGGGACTGATTATTTTCAAGAGCCATTATTATTGGCAGTCTGAAAGAGTGAGGAAGATAATTACTAAGAATATCTAAAAATGGGTCAAAATCTCCGGGCACTAGCAACATTACTTCAAAAACACGTTAAGAGGATCTCTAAGGAGATACCTTGGATGGAAAAGTAATCAATGTAGATGCAAAAATGAAATTTCCATGAGATTGCTTTCCATGCAAAACAAACTAGGAAATTCCCGCTCATTCAGCTAAACATTTACATTTTAAATATTTGAAAATTCACTTATTGACTTGCCCATCCCACAGATATCTATTGATGGCCTAATATGCTTTAGGTGCTGCTTGAGATTCTGATTTAAGACAGAAGTATTAGGTTGGACCACATGAAATTGCTGACAATTGGCCATTTGCGGCCTATTGAAATAGTCACTTCATATTGTTCAAGATGGCATTTTATAAAAAAATTATATGCTGGCTGGTCACTCTAATCAGCATGTCATTTTGCCACCTGTGTATATGCTGACTTTTGAGATTTTAAAATCCAGTCCTCCTGTGCTCTCTTAATAATGTTGCCCCTGTTTAATAACTTGGTTGTCCTCATTTCTGTCTTTTAATACCAGTCACACCTGCCTGTTGCAGTTGAAGCTTCTTTCCCTCTGTTCCTGTCCTCTGTGTAGATGGAACACAGCTGTTTCCTGTCACCTGTGTGTACAGTGCTCCTCTGTGTACTCGAACCTATCCTTAAGGTCCTATCACGAAGTATGACTAGGCCTAAGGACGTACTCTATAATGAAGCACATAGAAACATGGTCATTTTTGGTATCAGTTTAAGTATTAAAGACCAGTCTGAGCCAGCTCTAGTCTGACGCTGGGCTCTAGTAGTAGCAGCGTGGATCCTGGATGAATACGTTGTCTTTCATGTAGCATCTGTGACAAGCCTGAGCTGCTGGTACTAGTGACTTCAGCCTTGAGGGCAGGTTTAGGCAAGGCAGTTCATGGTGACGGTCATCATTTGATAATGCTCTTCAGTTTCTTATTTCAGAGCTGAATGTTTGTGAGCAAAAGCAGAACTATCTTCAGGCGCCCAGGCAATTTTACTTAAAATTGCAATAAGAAGTGATGTGTCTCTTCCTTCCCTTGGATTCACCTGTGTTTTTTATTCCAATATAACATATGCTCGGCTCTGCACATCTCAGGAATATAACATCTTATTACTCTGTTGGGAAGTTACTCTCCTCCTATTATGTGGCTTCTTTCATGCTCCACAACTTCATTTGGCATTATCCTTTTCTAGAAAACACCATTCTCAGAGGCTTTCCTAAGGTAAGCAATGCAATTACATTAGAATAGCTGCAGAGTGTGTCCAGACTGGAACTGGATGACTGTGCTACGTGAAACAAGGCAGCCATTACTTTTGCCTGTCTTACTTAATTAGTATTACACGCAGTGTGGCTTGGGTCTGATCCACTCCCAGTTTATTGGGGAGTAACACCATGAGGTAGAAAGAATGTCTGTAGATATTGAGAAGAGGATTTATTATTATTATTTTTTTTGTGTGTATGATGCATAAATGACTAGACGAACGGAGAGCACATTCCCTAGCACCTGCACCCTCGGAGCCCCATCTAATTGCCTTGAAACCCGTTACCCAGTTTTTCTCTCCTTTTTCATCACGTTTGGCTCGGGGCACAGCAGCTTTCTCTTACGATGTCTACGTTTGATAGCATCCGTCGCTTTTGAACATCCAGGTCTGTGAGCCCAGTGCCAACTTCAGATGGAATTGGTGGAAAGGGGTGCAGGTTGGAGAACGCAGATCCTTGCCAGGCACGGAGTGATGACCCTATTCTAAGCGCATTTCCCTTTAATGAGGACCCTGATGGGGCTCTCAACCCTCTGCAAGTGCCACGCAGCAGCATCCGGTGCGATGGCTGCACTTGATGGATAATTTATGCAAACAGAACACAAACAAGAAGTCATTAAGCCACCCAACGAGGGTCCTTGACTTTTGCAAAACCAAACAGTTATTCTGATCCTGATGAGTTTAATTTTACTTTTGGTTGAGTGCCGATGAATACATTATATTTAAAATAAATATAATGTTATCAATATTCATGATCAAACTGAATGTCATTTGGTGCTTTGTGTTGTTTTTCTTTGAGTGATGTACAAAGCCTGGTTCTCACAAAGTGTTTATATTTATACCTTTAATCTTATCGTAAATCTGTTTCTAATAGATTCCAGCATAGCTGGGTGAAAAAAGGAGGAAGACTGTCTATTATTTGGATATTGGTAAACACCTTTACTTATCATTTAGATTTTGTATTTGCAGCTATACAACATTTGTGAATGTGAATTTTATAGAAAGAAACTATAAACCCCGGGACAACATAAAGGAAGTTGATCTTGAATATGATTGGACTACCCAATGATTAAAATCTACTTACAAGGAAATTAAAATTTAAAAAATAAGGTTTTAGCATACACAATACATTTGTTGTGGGCCAAGGGCCATGTAGGTGTACAATATTTGGATGTCAGTTCACATAATAGGTTGTGTGTTTGGTGCTTTCCAGATGCCCGGCAGTTTATTTTGGTAATTTTAATTTTATTAGAACAGCATCCTATGACTCGGTTGCTGCACAGCTTCTCTGGAAGCACTCACGTGAAAATCATTAAAGCCTAAATGATCTTGGCAGGTAATCTCACCGTCTTTTCATCTTCCATCCCCAGGAAGGTGGCCCCTGTTGATTGTTTAAAGGAAAAGAAACAGTGTTACGCCAGGCACAAATCACAGTTCTGCTCCTCAATCCCTGCCTCACGGAGAGGAAGAAAGGGCAAACTGTCAGTCTGCAGAGTGGCGGTTTCCCAATGAAGGCACCTGGGAAGGGTATCTGCCTCCTAAATTCAGGTGCGATATGGCACCAACCCTCAGGGTCCTTGCCTTTCAGTTATCCTGGAGGGAACAAAGCTCCGACCACCTGGGATAGGCAGGCTGCCCAGGCTCACAGCTGGGGCAGCTGTGTCTACTAGAGTTGCTTCCTCAGCCACGTTACATGCGATGGGCAGCAAGAGGAACTGGCAGCTTGGGCCCCCTAATTCGGAAGGAGGCTCCTCCTGGGGAGCTTTGTGTGAGGCCAAGGGAGGGAGAAGGGAGGACTGCAGTGACCTATAGCAGAAAGCTTTCCAAATGGTCAGCCCCGACTTCCTGCCCAGGGAAGGGGAAGAAGGAAAGAACTGTGAAGATATTGTCCAGAAGTAAAACAGACGCCAAGGAATAAGACAGCAAGGGACAGAGATTCTTGTGGTTATCCAATGGAGCAATTTCCTCTTGACAGCTGTCCACAACATGAATTATTAAGGGCTGTTACCTGTTTACCCAGGAAGGAATACCAGTGGCCACACCCTGGATTTCGGGTTGGTCAGGTATCTTGTAGTTACAGAACTGTATACAGTCTATTGCTTTAAAGGTATTTTCTGTGACATAGAGGTCTTTGAGGAAAGCCCAGTTTCCTGGGGAGGGGGTTGGTCTCTGGCATTTCCCCTTTTTTCTCTGTGTCATCTGAAAGCTGGAATAATCTGGCAGGGAGATTGTTACCTGCCTGCAGTGTGATTCCATCAAGACCTCTATATGCCAATCTGGGTCCCTTGATCATGAGCCTAGAAGCAAAAATTCAGGTGGGAAGAAAAATCCCTTTCCTGCTTCATTTGAGAGAAGGGAACAACATGTTAATAGGAATGTTAAAGAATTATGTAGAAAGATGTAGGCATATCCCAGGGATATCAATGTAGTCTTTATTTTTACATCATAGCCTGAGATTTTTTCTATGTTTACCAACTTATATGGCAATATATTATTTTACCTGCCTCCATCATTGCTTACAGTTACACAGCTATGCTTCTCAGGCTTTCTTGGTAACTGGTTTTTGAGTGATCAGTATAAATTCTTACAAAATACTGATGATAGAGAAGGGAGAAACAGGACGTCTCTAATGCTCTTCTTCAGTTCTAGCTCCCAGTTTCCCATCATTCTCAGTCTTGCCAGGTAGCTTCTGGGATCATCACCGTCTTCCCCTTTCCTTTTAGTCTAAGGATGATAGCAACTTTCTGTCTCTACTAATCCCTAGATTGCTTCACCTGTATGGTTTCTTAGCTCTTTGGTTGTTTATGTAACTCATTCCCTAATTAAATATATCCTACTTAAAATTCCTAGGGATTAGAGATTCCTGCTTCTTGATCCTGTCTGATGGACTCAGTGGCCATAGATAGCCATTCTTTTTCACAGAACATGGCAACATTTAGGGAAAGATGGTGGATGTAGGGTAGTGGATCTGGACTCCAAAGGCTGAGATGCAAGCTTTGACCATGGGTAAATAATTCCGTCTCTTTCCAAGCTATTTATTTGGTGATGAAACCCCAAAGAGTAAACCAAGTCCAAACTTTTCTTTTTGTCCCCACAATCACTCTCCCTCAGGGGGGATAGGATTTAGACCTTAATAGGCTCGTTGAGAGTAATAGAAATATCACGTATGATCTGTCTCATGTTATGACTTATTTTAATTACTCATTATAAATGCTCCCTATATATAAATACTCATTATAAATATAAGCACTCTTTTATGCTGAGCCCAAGCATAGCTTCACCAATGCCTTTCAACATAATCATCCTGGCAAAGGATAAGATTTGGCAAGCAAGTCGAAACCCATTTTCCATCTATGATTCCAAGTCTTCACTTCTCTCAAACTCAGAGACTGAGGCTCAAGGAGCTAAGTGTATGTCAAATGCAAGAGGAAATATATTTTTATTTTAAAGTTATGTTGACATGCCAGCATATTCCCTCCATAGCTATGTATACACACACCTGACCCTATATACATGAATACATGCATGTGGAGATATTTGTACATCATGCATATGTTGATAGATACACATATGTGTGTGATTATATATAGGTGTATATAGACACGCATGTATTTAAAATGAAAGAAGTTGACTGAGGAAGGCAGCTAGGAAGTCATCTAGTCAAGCACACTCATGGAAGAGGAAAATAAAGTCCACATTCTGAAAACAGGAATGTGCATGTAAGTTCAGTGAAAAGAGTTGGGGGTGTGGCGGGTTTGTGTTTTAAATTTTCAGCTGTTAGAAGGATTTTTTTTAATTGGCAAATGGCCCATTGCTGCTGAATGTTTCACACTCTTTGTACTTGTTTTTGATGACTAACAAACATCGATTTTTTATTTTTCACTTTTGGAATTTGAGGACTAGAAAGTTTGGTTTGCCAACTGTCACAGAAAATAGTGGGAACGAGGAACACACATGTGGCTTTTAATTTCTCTTAAGATTTGCCATCTCCCATGTCTGGTGAGGTCTGTGTTAGGTCCCACTGAAGTTCTATCCTTTCCAGTCCTGAGAAAGGGCAAGAAAACAAAAGGTGGCAGAGAGATATAAAAACTTCTGGGATTTACGCTCACATCTCATTCTTTGGCAGGGATGATGGGATTGCAGAATGCATGAGACTCTGTTTCACTTTCTAGACTCTGTGGACCTGCTGATTTTTAATCACAAACACTATTACAGAGGTTGCTGTAGCTTTCCCATTCATTGTAAAGTGGAAGTGTTTGAAATAAGGAGCAGAGCGGTTGATTTGCTTGGTTACATTTTGCAGGGACAGTCTGTCCCAATGCCCGTGCTCCAGATGTTGGCAAACATTAACACAGAGCTTTTCAGAAATCTGAAGTGGATGTTTCCCCCTGCAGCTCCGTCCAGTTGTTTATTTGTATGCCATGTGTTCTCTCAGATTCACTCCTTGGCTGTGTCCACGAGAGAGCCTTTTACTTTGTTCTTCTTTTGCTTTGTTGTTGTTGTCATTGTTAAATGGCGATTGTCTCGAAGTGTTTCCATTTAAATGTTTGTTGTTCATAATCCACAGCTCCTGAGCCCTGCCCACCAGAGAGAAGGAGGAGAAACAGGACATCAATCTTACCAGCTTTGTTGTCTGTTCTGATTTTATGAGAAGAAAACACATGTACGGTGGTGGAAGAGAGACACTGCTAGGGGGTAAACATGTCCTTTGAAATGACACTCTTGGCTTCCTGACAAGGTAGAAGGAAAAAGCATATGGTGGATTTGTTCAAGTTCTGTGATGGAAAAGAATCCAGAGCTGCCACTTTGGCAGGGAGCTGAATTTTCCCTTCGCCTGTGGAGGTTAACTTTCACGAATGGCACTCTTGCACAGGAGCGTGACGAACGTCATTATGCATCTGCTTAGCTAAACATTGATTTGATTGTTAGTGGTCGCACCTAGAAAGTGTTGGCTTTCCCACGGATACTGTCAGAGAGACCCAGAGGCCTCTGTAGGATCTCAATGGCCAAACAGCTTGATTCATCACCAGCTCCGCATCCTGATGACCGGCCTTTGTTCCAAGTGTCCATCTGGCCCAGTGTTGACTGACAGTGGTCTCAGCCATCAACCAGCTCAATACCTGCCTTCCCTGGGGAGCAGTGTCATGCGGTTGAAGAAGGTGTAGTTTGAATTCAGATTGCCAGCATTCAAGTGTTACCTTTGCTGCCTATGAGCTGTATGAGTTGAATAATTTTCTTTCTTTCTTTACACCTGTTGCCTGATTATCAGACACATCTGATTAACTGATTTGAGAAATATTTATGGTGCATGTGTTGTGTGTCTGGAAATGCGGCCCGTATCAGGATATGCAGTGAACCACACAGATGTGGCCTTGGCCTTGTAGAATTTTGGTCTTTCAGGTCTTCCTGGTCAGGGGTGGTACAGGAGCCTGTCTGTAAGTGGGGTGTGATTGCTTCCTTCTCTTCCTTCACATCAAGGTTTGGATGGACTCCCCTACATCTGATTTCCCAGGACAGCCTCCCTCTCCCTTCACCTCCCAATCCGTAAACACACCTATTGCAGTATCAGAGTCAGCTTACATTTTGCATGTGGATTCTTTTTTTCTTTTCTTTTCTTTTCTATACCGGGAATCGAACTCAGGACCTTGCACTTGCCAAGCAGGTGCTTATGTCACTGAGCTATATCACCAGTCCCGAATGTGGATTCTTGATGATTCAGTAGAGTTACTATGTCGTCAATGCTATGACTCCATACTGAGGAAGCTGTATCCTCCCTCAGGGCATTAGCTCACGTGGAGGTGTGCAAGATTTGTCAAGCTACCTTCTTAGATACAGTTCTCATCTGATACTTGGCTGAATCTCAAAGCCTTTTTCTCTTTTTTTAAGACAGGGTCTCACTGTGAGCTCATGGTGAGCCTCCTCCTGCCTCAGCCTCTCAAGTGCTGGGATCACAGGTGTGTGCCGCCACCTCCAGCTTAAACCCTCAATGAGCTCTTAGCTTTTCTCTTATGATGACCTTCACAGTCCTGTTGAGCCAATTGACTACTGTGCTTCTCCTAAGTCAACTTTCCTTAGTTCCTGAGATTGCCCCATGTTTTTCTTTGCAGCGTCTGAGTGCTCCTGTGACTCCTCTGCAGCTTCCCCAAGGAATTTTGCAGCATCAAGGACCTAATTCAGTGGCATCTGGCTTTATGTCACTGTGTGTGTTTCACCACAGTGGGGACTTTTCTGTATCCCCTTCCCCGGGTGTCGTGGTCCCATGTCAGGTGCGGTTACTTACTTTGGTTTGCTTGCAAAATAACTGAGTAGCTAATCTGTTAAATTTATGCTGAGATGTTAATAGTTGATAAAATCCTGGAATCTAGCCTTCCAGATGACAGGAATATTTTAATAGGAGACCTTGTTGCTTTTACATCAAAGCCAATAAAAAAGATGTGCACGTACACACACACACACACACACACACACACACACAAATACAAACATACTCATACTTCAGATAGTACAGTTAATGGGGAGTAGTAGAAGAAGAGAGTCTTTTATTGAGCATGAAACTATGACAGGATATCTTTCCAACTGTAGCAGGGTGGAGTTGGATGAATGCACTCATCTATAATATATACTTGTTTTCTGCCTTGATTAATTTGTATTAGCAGCTCAGTATTTCAGATAAACTGTGCAGGAAGAAATGGATTGAGTCTATGTGACACCTTCAACTCTTAACTTTTTCTGAATCTGGCCATATCGTTTGCTTTTTGGTGATTGTTGCCAAGCGAAATAACAACAGCTCCCCTGCTCTTGGTTTGTGACAAGGACCTTTTCTGTGTTATTTATTTTCTTTCTTCACAAGCCCTCTGAAGTGGGTGATTTAGTTCCACTCTTCACAGAAAGAAACTAATACAACTTGCTCCAAGCCACATAGCAGCAAACTGTCACCTAGGCTTCTAAATGCCATATCATGACTTTTCACACTGAGAGACATCGCCAGCCTTTTTAAATTTAGAGATAAATTCTTACTAAATCACTAAACTGGACTGGGATTGAATTTAAGACTGTCCTGCATCAGTCTCCCACAGCGCTGGGGTACATGTGTGGGCCACCACATTTGGCTGGCTACAGCATAACTTGAAGGTAGTCACAGCTCAGTCCTTCAGAACCCATCACCTCCAGTATTCAGATGCGAAGCTGAGGCTCAGAGAGCCTCCTGACTTCCTCATGGTCCTTTAGTACCCCCAGAACCATTAGGCAAACAGGCCCTTCTGTCTGACCACATTGATGATTGCACCTTGGACCCTTCTCCCTCTTCTTCTCTCACCTGCTCTCTGCTTCTCAGGACCCCTTGACTTGTTCTAAGTTTGTGCCTGCTTTTTTATTTTCCTTTAGTGCAAAACTTCTCCCATGTCATTGATGTCTCTTTCTTTCTCCGTTTTACACTCAAGATCACTCCTCATCCTTAATAGGCCAATTTTCTGTCCAGCACTCTCCTACTATTGTCCAATTCATCTCCTGAATACCTGGCCACCAGTGCCTGCCCTCCTCTGAAGGAGACCCTCAGATGAACTTCTGCTCTTCTGTTAAGGTACACACTTCTTGTGGAATTTTCAGCTGTCCTTAATTCATCTCTGTAGGTTTCTATCTCATTCCTCCTTTTAACTATAACAGAATGGATTACTTTGTTTTCTAGCCAGCACAATGCTTGTCTGTAACTAGAACTAGATGAATGAAGATCTTTTCTCCAGAACTCTTCTCTCTTCTCCAAGAACCGTTTATTTTCAAGGGCCACCTGAAATCTTCCTCCCCCCAGCTTAGCCAGCTGGAGCTCACTTTGAGCTCAAAAATCACGAGATAGCTCTTTACAGCAGGGAGGCTTGGGATCTGCATTCTTAGGTAGCCGAGACCATCCCTGGTCCCTCGCTGTACACACAGCCTGCGCACACAGGAGGAACTGTGTCAGTATTTGGGAGACTCAAGTAGCTGGAGTTGAGCTGAAGCCCAAGCTCTCTGTTGGCTAAAATGGGTCAACATCAACTCCATGTCAACAGATCTTTCTCTCTGTTTCCTTGGCGCCCCTGGCTTTTGTGCATGCTTTGGGTTGCATGCAGTTACTCTCCTGACTTCTGAGGCCATGAGAATGGCTTCCAAGCTGTCCCTTTTCTTTTGCTTCTTCCAAACTTACGATCTGGGGCCCTTTTTCTTAAGGTCTTACGACAAACAGGAGGCAACCTTATGGGTATGAGCATGAGTAGAGCAACAATCAATTGAAACAGAACAAGAAGGGAGCTGTCATTTACTTTGGGGGTTCCTGACTGCTAATTGGATTAATGGCTTTATTTTCCATGTGACCCACCCTAGTGTGGGACCATCACCATGATCACCACACTCCAGGGTTTACTATCTGTTGCTCGCTCTCCCGCCCCTGGAATCCTACCCTTTACTTCCTGACTGATGTGAACACATGATGCTGGTCATTGCAGCTCAGTTGGAAGCTCCGTAACTGTCACTGTCCACAGGCTGCACTGTTAGTCTCTGGATCTCACTGAAGTCTTTCTCATTCTGATTCCAAGCTGTGCTTGCATTCTTCCACTCCTAGGGGGCAAACCCTGTGTTACTCTTCTGTTTCGGTCAGATTCTTTCCCTCTCTTCTTACTCTCCACCTCAGTGTCACCCCCAAATATGCTCAAGGGCTTCTTGTTTTCATGGCTTGGATAATTTTTCTCCCCCTCTTGGGGTGTCCTCTGCTCCTCTCTGCATATCCAGAGCCAGCCTGTCCTAGGGGTGGACTCCCTTTTCTGCTTGGAGAAGCCCTGGATATTTCCCTTCTATCGTGTCTTCTCTGCATCACTGTTTGGTAATTAATCAAGCATTGGCTTGTGACATTTCCCACACAGCATTGGGCAGTTATTTATCTCTTGTGCATGATTTCACTTTCCTCGCATTTGTGTCTTATCTCTTCAAGTTCCCCGGGAGAGCACAGAGCGTATCTTTGGCATTCTCTCCTCTCACTTGTGCTTTGCTTGTTTGCATTGCTGCCCTATAAATACTTCTGGAATATCAAGGCTTAGCCTTCTCCACGTGAGTGCTGCACTTCTTTCTTAACCGTGTTCTCTGAGGCTTTAGGACAGACAATAAGTATTGTGGATCGCTTCCATTTGTGAGGAGGCCATGAGCTGTACACTGTGACATGTAGTGCTGGTGGATTTGTCCCATAACAACAGCTCATTCTAATATATTATTTTATTTAATGTAATCTGATCATAATCACATGGAGGTATTTACTATTATGATTACAGAGATTGGGAAACTGAGGTGCATAGAAATTATGTCATTGTCCTGACACGCATCCCTCGTGTATGTGGTCTGCCAAGATTTCAAATCCTGTGATCTGACAGTGTAAAATTTTAGCCATGAC
Organism: Dolichotis patagonum; assembly: GCA_004027295.1. Taxonomy (NCBI): domain Eukaryota; kingdom Metazoa; phylum Chordata; class Mammalia; order Rodentia; family Caviidae; genus Dolichotis; species Dolichotis patagonum. The sequence goes on from PVJX010006911.1 coordinate 67,391, forward strand.
CCACAGCACAGTGATTGCATGTGCAAAAAAATTACCAGTAATATTTGTACACTGTTTTCCCACTTACTGGTTTTGTATACAGAACCTTCTTTAATTGGTTCAATACTCCTAGGAAGAAACAAAGGCACTCTTATTTTATCCTTATTTTTATTGTTTATATTTTGGATCTCATCCTCTTCTATAATCTTAGGCATTTTATGTTGCCAATAATTCCTCCTCTCTCTTGTAAAACCAATGTTTCTAGCTTGACTTTGCTTGGCACATGTCAGGAATTTATCTTAATTGGGAATGCATTTAGCTGTTAGCAACAAAAATCCTCTGCTCACAGCAGAGCTTCACCTAGGAAGAATTTATATTTCTTAATGAACCAAGAATTCTTGAAGGCAGCTTCTATTTGCTTAGTGGCTAAACAACATCTGGACTTGCCCCTCTGCAATTCTGTTAGATATTTGGTTGACAATTCATGCTAATGAAATGACCACTGGTCTCTTCAAGACAGGAGTAAGAGGTGCCACTTGCTATCTCCTCACAGCAAACTCATTGGCTAGGCATCCGGATATTTGGAATCTCAAGGGAGGCTGGACAAACAAATGTTCAGCTACAGTGTTGTTTTAGCCAGGGGAAAAAGAGGAATAAATATTGGGATGAAATGAATATTGGAGGTAATTACTATTATCAACTTTCTGCTGTAGTACTTGTTGAACCTTAAATAAAGTTAAAAAAATCAGCTTATTTATTTATTATTACTTATTTATTTTTGGTGTTTTGAGATAGAGTTTTGCTATTAATTCAGGCTAGCCTTGAACTCACTACGTAAGCTAGGCTGGCCTCAGACCCACGGACATCCTCCTGCTTCAGCCTCCTGTGTGCTGGGATTACAGGTGTGCCCCACCATGCCTGGCTTAGCTTATTTATTTTAAGTTATGCAATAGTATATACATGTATTTTTCATTGTAAAAAACAATCCAGAGTGTCCATGTACATAAGATAGAGAAAATTTGCCCCTTAATGCATGCTACCATATTCCCTCTCCTGGAGGTAATTTACTGCTATACAAACAGCACGAGAATTCTTCACACCTGTCACTAAGCATGGAAAAATATGTTACATACACACAGATATGTATTCATCTTTATTTACCTACAAGCTGATGGTAGTTTACAGCTTAGTTTTGTACATGGAATTTGCCTTTTTTTACAGATGGGAAAAATTTACTGGTTTTGGTTCTACGATTTGCTCCTTTTGATTTACAGAGGTCAGCATGTTTTGGAAATCTTGCCAAGTCAGTACCAACAATTTACCCTCATTCTCCGTTCTGACTCCTGAGCATCCCCTGACTGGGTATGCCATGGTTTAGTCTTCCTCCTGTTTTTGAATGTTTAATTTGTCTTACTTGGGTAGATAACCTTCCTTGCAAATGAGGAAAGCCCTGCTGCAGAAGGTTGGTGGTGTCCAATGGTCACCCACTTAGTAGACTGGAGTTTTCCAGTGATGGTCAGGGTTCTCCCCTCCTCGCCCAGTCCCCAAAAACTGCCCCATGGGCTTACCTGGGGGAAGTCACTTTGTGGAACTCTGAAGGAAGCTGAAGGGAACCAAAAGAATTCCCCTGGCAATGCTGACGGGTGTCAGAACCACACATCAAGAGACTTCTAAGCAAATGGCTGTCAGACACAGATAAAATTTTATAAGCAAAAAACAAAGACAAAAACACCACCACCAACAGCAACAAAAACAAAACACTGTCTTCAAAGTTTTTCTTGTCAAAAAGAAGATGTATAATACAGGCACCCACAATTTCTTAGACAGAGATGATTTCGCTTTTGTTCAGGAGTATGCTTCCTAGATAAAGAGGGGAGAGCAAAGCCGAATCCCTGGGGCTTTATACCCATCTGAAGATCACAGCTGGAACTACCATGGCACATTAGGATGGTTCCAGTGAGTCATCAAAGTCTTTTTTTTTCCTTATCTTGGAGGGTGGGGACAGATTTTCGACAATGCTCATATTGGAAAGTGTAACACATACGTTAACACATGTAAAAGACAATATGATTGCATAATGATGCATTAAAGGCTCCGGAAGATCAAATAAAAGCTCAGCAGATCCGTATTCTTCAGGATTGGCAGCAGGGAACACCGCTGTAGCACGCGCTGTGGTCAGTCTCCTCGCGTATCCACTTAAATGAATGCGATTGTTACAGGCCCTTGAATAAGACTCACACAGCTGAGTGGAGTTCGGAGCCTGTTCCAGATGATGGCAAAGTCTGAGCAAAGGTGAATGTTAGAAAGCAGTGGATTTTCCCCCTTGACCTTAGAGGATACCAAACAAAGCACAAAGAGAAAATTCTGGGAAAAAAGAAATCATTTTCCCTTGTGTTTCTTTCAAAGGCAAAGATTATTTACATGGACTAAAATGTTAATTTTCTCAGAAATCAAAGCCAGTGGCAGACTGTCAAGTAAAATTCATGCGTGTGTGATTATTACTGGATACCCTCTTGCTTTGGTAGAAATGTATTCTTACACAAAACATGTGGAACCCATTCATGCTTGTATTACACGTAGCTGTGTGTTCATATAGATGTTTGGCTTTGTGTTCAGTGAAATGCCATACTTTCTTTTACAACAGATTTGGAAGAGAAAATGCTGCTTAGAGCAGAACATTACAAATGGGAAAGGAAATGAACGTGTGTGCTGGTGGATCAAGGACCATGCAAGGAACCTGTATATCAGGGAAGCCATTTCCATCCTGGATAGAAACGTTTTAATTAAAAGCTGGAAGGCAAGGGACAAATTTTTGAAATGGGACTTCATTGTTGATTACACAGTGTGCTCGGGGTTTGTCTAGTGACTTGAAGTTCTGGTGGTGAGTGTTTGTTTTTGTATCAGCATCTAACAAGGGAGATTCATGTGTGTCCAGCAGCTAGAGATAATCAAAGAAGACACTTAGGTTATTTCCGGTATCTCTCCAACATTCTGAGATCAATTCTATTGGGTAATGGGATTCGTGGATCATATCATAGGTCTGATTTTAGTGTTTTGAGAAGTCCCCATACTATTTTTCTATTCTATTGTACTAGTTTATAATATCACTGAGTGTGTAAGAGTTGCCTTTTTCCCATATTCACACCAACAGTTGTTATCATGCATATTTTTGATAACTAACAAGGAGCTTTTTAGTGTTTTTTTGTTTTCTGTTATTGCCTGAACTTTAGGAATCATATCAAAGAAATATCTGTTCTGACCAGTGTCATGGAATTTTCTCCTTGTTTTTTTCCATTAGTTTACAGATTCAGATCTCATGTTTAAGTTTTATTTTATTTCAAGTTGATTCTCATATAAAATGTGCTTTTCTTCAATGGGAGTCTATTAATTACTGATTCAATCTTTTTAATCATTAGTGATCTATTTAGATTTCCAAAGTCTTTGTGATTCAGTCTTGGTAAGCTATGTTTCTAGGAGTTTATATGTTTCTTCTAGCTTTTCTAATTGATTGGGATATGATTGTTCAGAGTAGTATCTTAAAACTCTTCATATTTCTGTCATCAGTTATAATGCCTCTTCTTTTCATTTGTGATTTTATTTTTTGAGTTTTTCTTAGTCTAGGTAAGAATTTTGTGTAGCTTTTCAAAAAATAACTCTTGATTTTGTTAATCTTTCTCACTCTTTTTTGCTATGATTTATTTTTCTGTACTAGAGATTAAACCCAGCCATGTCCCCAGCCCCCTTTGCTTTTTATTGTGAGACAGGGTCTTCCTATGTTGGTAAATTGCCCAGCATGGGCTTGAACTTATTATTCTCCTGTTATGATTATTACATCTTTTCATCTGTTAACCTTGGCCTTAGTTATTTCTTCGTCTAGTTTCTTGAGGTATAACATTAGGTTGTTTGATTTTTTTTTGATGTAGTGTTGTTATTAATTTCTTTCTTAGAACTGTTTTCTCTGCTTCTCATCTCTAGGTCAAAATGGTGGAACACTGGTAAATTTCACTGGTAAATTTAACAGCTAACTTATGGGGACGGGAGAGGCTCTGATGCTATAATGTACGCATTGTGCAGGACTCGGCCCATGTAAACCTTAACAACTGTGCACTACTGATATTACCACATGAGGGCATAGTGGATCACATAAGGCCCTCTAAAACCTGGCCCTGTTGCCTGTCTACCCTCATACTCCCTGCAGTTCACACTTCATATTCTGCACTCTGACAAAGAAGAGCTTGTTATGGTTTCTTATACTCATGTGGTTCTTTCTTGTTCTTTTGTTTTGGGTTTTGTTTGTATCTCTTTCTCTTTCTTGAACCATCCCCTTCGTGGTCCTCAGGATTTAAAACAGTAGCTCCCTTTTTTTTCTTTTCTGTGCAGTCTCTCTGTTCTTCTCTAGTCTGTCTCACCTTTCACTGGTATATCTATGGACTTGGAAGAAACTCTCTGCGTATATTACAGTGGTTCCTTTACTTGACTCTAACTTCCTCTGGTACAAAGGTGGCATTTCATTCGTTTGTATCTTCCACAACTTGCACTCTGACATTGAAAAGTTACAGATAATTATTTGGTAAATGAATGGATGAACGAATGAATGGACAAGCTGAGGATGTGGAGATTCTTATATCTTTAACACAGCTCTCAAATACTAATGGGCGAAGACAAGGTAAAGATCAAGAAAATATGCAAACTGTGGGGACCTGGTGAAACAAACATATCACATTTCAGAAATCAAGTTAAATACGACATAGGACTATAACAGGCAAGGAGAGAGGGTCGCACTGAGAAGCAGAGATACTCAAATGAATTTATCTGAAGAGGATGGCTGTTTGGCTTTTGGCCTTCTAAGGTTCCTGATGGTGTGGCTGGCTTTTGTCCATGGATGAGTGTAGGAAACAATTTCCTGCCAGAGGCTCAGCTTCTGCCTGATGAGGCCCTGTCCTGATTGTGAGCTGTATGCTGCTGGGGCCCTTGGATGGCAGGCAAGTTCTAACAGCTGTCATTTTAGAGGCCCCAGGCTACACTGGCTTAGAAATAGAATCTCAAATGATTTTTAATTTAAATGGAGGAAAATTTCCCTGAATAATGGCACATTCTGGCCTGGCATCAATGCATTTCAACTTTCAGACACAGGGTGATCAGCTAAGCAGGCGCTGATCATTTAGTATATTGAGAATGCATCCAAGAAGGCCCTGCTGGTATAACTTGGGTCCTTTCTCTACAGATCATTGACCTTCTATCTAAATATGAAAAGTATTGGTCTGGAAAGAAAGTGGCATGAATGATAGCTGCATTTTCCTCCAGTCCCTTGGAATGAAGTAAAGTGATAATTATAGGGAAGATAAGTTCAATGGTGCTAAAATCCTGCTCAGTTAGATTCTTTACCCTGCTGGGATATTTTGTGACCATAGCATATAGGTTTAGATCCTAACCAGGTTATCTTATGTGTCTACCATACATTTCTTCTGATACCAAGTATAGTGCCTTGCAAGTAGCCATTGTCCACCAAATATGCGACTAAGCTTAGATCTCTATTACTGTAGAAAACCTGGCTAATATTGAGAAATCTAGCTATTTGGTGGATGCACCATCAGACAGGACAGAAAGGCAAGGTTCTCTATAATTTTGTATCATAGATTGGGTATGGAAGTCAAGACCACTCAAAATTTTGCAGTATGGTCTGAGTTTATAAGCATTAAATAGGTGTAATCATTAGTAAGGGGATGAGAATGAATTCATAATATAGCAAGAGTTAGGGGAATTGGTTAAGTGCATGGATTTTTGGATCCAGAATCTTTGTGTCTCTAATACATGCTCAGCAAATAATACACAGTTCTGTGGCCCAATTTCTCACTTGAAAGATGAGAATAATAATGCTACATAAAGTACTTGGCAATGATTTAATCTCAACTAATAACATAAACTTGATTTCTATAGAACAAAGAATATGAAGTGGTGGTGTGAAACAACTCCTGCATGGTGCAGACACTTGTTGTCTTAGTTACTTTTTCAGTCCTGGGACAAAATATCTGACACCCACAAGTTAAAGTAGTAGTTTTATATTGGCTCACAGTTTGTAAATGTTTCAGTCTATAGTCGGCTGGTTCCAAGGCTGGACAGCATGGCAGAGGGGCACTGAAGAGGAGAAACAGTTCGTGGCATGGCAAGCAGAAAGCAGCAAGGGATCAAGGGAGGAGGAGGGATATATACTCTTCCAGGCCACGCCCATAGTGGTCTACCTCTTCCCACCAGGCTTTACCTTCCAATATCACACCCCTCTGTAAACTCATCAGAATCACATCCCCGTGATCCAGTTACCTACTCCAAATTCCACATATGAGCACATGAGACTTGGAGGGGGGCATTTAGGTATAAACCATAATTCCTGTGAAGCTTCAAAAGAGTCAAGCCCCAGAAAAAAATTCCAGCTTGCCTGTCTAAGGATAGAAGCACCCAATGGGGAAGAGTAAGCCAGGAGTTAGTGTTCTTTGTCCAAGACTAATGCTAGGACAACCAATGCTGAGCACTGGGAAGAGAGCAGAAAGAGTGGCCACACTTTGCCTTCCCTAGAGACTGCTAGGCTTTGTGATGCTGTGCATGGTTTCCTATGGATGCTCATAACCAGAATTTCCTTTTCTTTGTAGGGCTTTGCAATTTATTAACAACCCTGAGTAGTGAGCTTCCTAAGGTGACTTCTGGCTTCCTACTGCCCAGTGATGAAGGAGATGTTGACCTCAGCTGAGAAAAGATAGTAGTGAGAGCTCTAGGGGAACAGGAGAAACCAAGGGGGTGGGGAGGGGACAGTCCCGGTGTTTAAGTCTAGGGTTCACCCAGCTATGGAAGCCATAAGCCACGCTTTCTTTTGAGGTTGTCTACTAAAAGTCTACTTGTGCAATAGCTGACATCAAGGGAAAATGACAGTCTACACAGAGAAAAATGATTCTCTGTCAGTAGGAATATTCAACCCTTGACTTACAAAACAAAAT
>PVJX010006912.1:0-26913 GCA_004027295.1 Dolichotis patagonum
AACAGAACGGGACATAAGAAAGCATAAATGTCAAAGCTAGACAACCAGAGATCTTCACTATCTGTCATATTGTCTCTTGTTTTCTTCCAAATGGTTGTCCCTATCTTTGCATATGGAGAGCTCATACTAAATAACATAGCCAATCTTTTCACAAGATGTGTAGTTCACTGGCTCCCACTTGCTAGGCGGGGGGGGGCACGGGATGGGGGACAGGATGACATGAGATGTCTGATTCTCAGCCCACACGCAGGCAGGATCACAGTTGCCCCCCTAGAGACGGGAAGAGTTCCTCGTTCTCCCGGCACCCCGAGTCAACCACACTGTGCAGGTCCCGATGGGCCAAGGTCTCTCTCCTTTGGGCTGCTGAAAGTCAGCCACACTCTCAGCCACCCCCCAGAGAGGCAAGGAGCTCCTTGTTCTCCCAGCACCCTGAGTCAACTGCACAGTGCAGGTCCCGATGCACCAGGGTCTCTCTCCTTCGGGCTGCCAAAAGTCTGCCACACTCTCAGCCGCCCCCCCAGAGAGGGGAGGAGCTCCTTGTTCTCCTGGCACCCAGAGTCAACCGCACGGTGCAGGTCCCGAGGTGCCAGGGTCTCTCCCCTGCAAACCCCCTAAAGTCCGCCATACTCGCCTGCTATTTCTTTCTGATGAATTGACCATTCCATTTCCAAAGTTCTGAAATGGCCAATAGACCACAGAAAGAATTCTCTTTAGGCTCCTGTTTGAAACCAGCAGCTACAGCGATCTGCTGGCCTTGTAGTCGTTACTTTTTATGTGTATATGAGAATACAGTGGTACCTCGGCTCACGGACTTTGTTCTTTCCACGATTCTGGTCGATTCTGGTCACAAGCCGAATTGAATGAGAATCAAGTCAAATTGAATGGTTAGGTTGAGAGTTGACCTGATGGGGAAATTTGATTTGGTTCTCATCCAGTTTGGTTTGCGACCTGAATTGTGAGAGAACTGAGTTTGTGAACCCAGTCATCACAGTAAGAGTACATAGGTGTGTATTTCCTGTGTTCTGAGTTAATCTCAAAACACTGCCATTAACGTAAGGCTTCAGAAGATGGGCAAAGGTAATACTGAAATGCAGTTGAAATTTATTTCTTTAGGCACATTTTAAATAATCGACTGCTTCGATAATCCCTAAAAGGCTTATGTTAGACTCCTATATGGGCTTGGGAAAGGTGCAGGGATTGATTCTGTTGTTACGCTCTTTTGAACTAGCAACCTGTATTGCTGCCTTAATAAAAGGAAGAAGTGTCTAACCTTACCGCTGTGGTGGGGGTGTTTGTGTGTGACTGAGGGAAGAGGCTGTGGCTGGCTTTGTCTGGATAGGGCGGTAGCTTCCCCAAGGTGATCTCTCGAGGGAATAGTGTTGTTGGTTTTCTGCGTATCTCGTACTTGGCTTTCCTGCTCTGATCTCCAGCTCAAAAGGCCTCACTAAAGTTTGGAGTTATAAATGGGAGGAAATGAAATTCATATAATAGTATCGGTCTTTTTATCTCTTTCAGTTTTTCAAATGGAAACATTTGCTTCTAAGGTTTATGTAAGTCTACATTGATTAGCACTGTAATCATTAGTTCAATATTTTCCTTATAGATAGTAGAAACTTTTCTCAATACCCAGTATTAAAAGTGTGAATCATCCTTTTTCTGCACTTAACCTTTCATGTTGATGTGTGCAGCCTTTATGGCTAGAAGTCTGTTTTCTTTTTCTTTTCTTTTTTTCTGGTACTGGGAATTGAACTCAGACCCTGTGCAGGCCAGGCAGGCACTTGTGCCACTGGTCATTTCTTACTGACATGCCCCAAGGGATGTCACAGGCCTTAATCCAGGCAGCGAACAAACACAGTGCGGCAGTGCTGGGCAGTTAACATGAAGTCAAGGGTTCTGTCAAGCCCGGGGAAGACCTGGGGTGTCTGAAAGTTAACTATGGGGAACATGGGGTGGTTTTTCTTTCTTCTTTTTTGCATCACATTCTTTTGTGTGTGCTCATCCCACTAGGATGTCGTATCTTTGGTTCACAAATGGCTTTGACCAGAACCCCCTCATGTTTTTCTTGGAATTTAACCTTGTGCTTGTAGTTAGGGTCCCAGAGTGAGAGGGGTAAGCGAGGGTTGCTGATATGGGCGCTGAGGCCGTGCTGCGCGGCAGTGTGTGCCCAGAGTCTGCTTTTTGTTGGAAGCACAGTGAAGATCAGGTCTGCTGGTAAACGGGAGGCCGCGGCCTGTCTGCGCAGTGAGTGGGGCTCTATCCGCATGGTGTTCTTGCTGGCTGCCGATGTGCAGTGCGTACACATCAGTGTCCCAGGAGAGCCACCTCCACACCCCACTTTTTGCTCTTAGGCAGTGTAGACTATGGTCTGTAGCTGAGTTTTACACAGCTGGTTCTGGATACACATTTGCTTCCTGAAATTCCAGGGTAGTCGGGCACAGTGCTGCTCCTGTAACCGCAGCACCCACGAAGCTGGGTAGGAGGATCGCCAGGAATTCAAGGCTTCTAGGACCACATAGTGAAATCCTGCCTCAGAAAACCAAACCAAGCCAAACCCAGCGCAGCAAAAAAAGAATCGAGATCACAGACCAGCCCGTGCCCAAGAGTGGTGTTTCCTTGCAGTCCCCGCTAACTACCCTGACTTAATGTGACACCGAAAGGACAACCGCTGCAAGGTGCTGGGCACTGTGGCACACATGGGTCACCCCAGCATTTGGGAGGCAGAGGCAGGAAGATCACAAATTGAAGGCCAGCCTGGGCTACTTACCAAAAACCTTCTCTCAAAAAAGAGGCGGGGGAACGACAGGGCAGGAAAAAAAAAAAAAAAAAAGGAAATGAAAACAAAGGACAAAGTTAAAATTCCCTAGTTATTAGGCAAATATTCATAAGTATCTACTTAAAGACTCAGATGCGAAAGTGATAGCCGTTTCACCATTGTTGGCCAGTTTTACTTCAGAGATAAATGGTTTTGTTGGTTTAGAATGGCAGTAAGCTGCTTTTTAATTGATTTAAAAGAAAAAAAATCAAGTGTGATCCCACAGGCTGTGTGGGGCTTAATTTAAACAGCAAGGACTACTTTTTTCCTCCTTTAGTAACCTGGGTTTAACTCCATTTTCTCCCTTTTGTTTACTATATTTCAGCACAGAGACATTAGCAGGCTGCTGGTTCCACGGACCTGTACCACAGAGAGAACAACAGCACATCAGGACTGAATGAAATTGGAGATTTTTAAAGCTGCACTAAGAAGGAAATGTTGAGGCAGTGGTTAAACCAACAGTCTGTCAAGGGGCACCTGCAGACCTTACTAAACCAGAGAAAAGGTACTAGGGCATATTTTATAAGAAATAAACTATCGCAATAAGTTATGCTCAAGGCGAGGTAAAAAGTGACATGCACACACAGATAAGAACAAACTTGAATTCACAGATGAAGAATCCCTGACAACTCCTTTTGAATGTGAAATTACTGCAGTACAATTTGGACACACCTGAGAGGCAGATGGTGCAGAAGCATTGGCGTATTTCTATTTAAATTGGCCTGTGTCCAGCAGTTAAGAGAAAGTGAAGGTATTTCTCAGATGGTCTCCTGTGAAACAGCAATAGACGCTGAGGCCGCGGCCCGCGTGTCCTGCCTCGCCGGCACAAGCATTACCCTCCGTCCTGCTGAAAGGATGCCAGTGCCCCAGCCCTCCACACACACTCCATCTGGCTCTTCTGTTTGTTTGATAAAGCAGGGCTGTATTATCTTGAATATATGTTTGCTTGTTAGAACATATTAAGATGTATTTATTTGCCACTAGTATTTAACATTTTGTGCACATTTTCATAACTACATTCTTACCTTTCATATTTTGACTCCAAGTGAATAGGCTAGTGTTGATCTTGGAGCGAAAATGTATACTCCAGGAGCAAGTTCTTAATCCTACTGAGCTGGAAGAGCTTTCCCCATCGTCTGTCCCTACTGATGTACCGCGTTCAGAAAAGTCGACAGCAGCGGATGCCTGATGTGGACCTTTTTCTCCACAGCGAGCCCTTCCTGCTAAGTGTGAGAAACCGTCCGGGTGTCAGGGTGACTTGGCCCCCGGCGTGAGTAGCGACAGCCTAAACTTTTTGTGCATCGAACAAGAATTCTTACTAGACCTGCTTTTTCTTACCTTTGCTAAATACATATTGTGGAAAACCGTAATTTTTCTTTTTTAATGAACAGAAAACACAAGAAAACCAGATGGACCTGTTAGTAGTACATTTTTAAGGCATTTTATATTTGATGGTGCCGTACTTTTAATAATAAAAAACCGAAGTTTTTTAGTGGCAATACCGATTTATTTTTTAAACCAGAAAATTCCATATTGACTACTTATTACAAAAAAGAAAAAAAAAGCCAAAAAATGAAAAAGTACAGAATTCATTTGAAGCAACAAAACAGGTAGCCAAGCACTTGGCTGTGGTGTTCCGACTATCCGCCCTCACACGGTGCAGGTGCGGAGTTCCCTAACAGCCCTGTGCTCAGGATTCACCAGGTTCTGGGTGTGAGTTCAGACCACTTACTGTACCTGACTGTGACATGTTTTACAACTCAAGGAGAAAAAGCAAGCAGCCTAGAGTCTAGTGAGCCTAACGTCAGTTGTAATTTTATGGCAAGTAGCTAACAAAAAAAGGCTTGACTGCATTCTAAAACCGTCTTTTGGAAAGCTCCGTCTCGTGAAGTACACAGCTCTATTTTGTCAGACTGGAAACCGGCAGCTCAGGAACGCCGGCAGCAGGGAGCTGTGAGCACGGTTTGTACCGTCAGGCGCCGTCCGAGGCTCAGTCTTGCTCTTTCAGACGCCCGGCACCAGCAGTACCTTTCGGCTCACTTCAGGAGCTCGCTAACTCCCAAGCCATGGAGACACCACACATGGACTGCAGGATGGAATTTTACGTTAAGCTTTAGAATTCTTTATTTGTGTAGAGTGATGGAAAAAACTGAGAAATAATAGTATAAAAGCAAAAGAACTGGGAGAGATCAGAAAAATATCTATTTTTCCTCATGGCAGATTCTCAGAGGTGTTTTGTTGCAAACCATATATTCATTTTTTAAAAATGAAACCTGGTATTTAAAATCTAGGTCTACCACATTACGACTTTCCTTCTGTTGCTTTAGTTGCTTAATATTTAAGCTTTGCTTCATGCTACCTTTTGTCTGTACTTCAAATCTTCACGAGCCTATTTCATTTTGTAGACTTGAATGACAAAAATTGTTTCTCATCCTAAGTATGCTCAGAGTTCAATGTTGAAGAATGTCGTGTAACATTTATCCAATAAAGTCTTTGATTTTTTTAAAATTTAGTTATTTAACACTTGTTTTACTTTGTAGGTGTTGGTTTTTCACTTGTTTTTAGGAGTTTGCTTTTATTGTTTTATTTCTTTTGAGGAATTCCTTTTTAAATATTATCATTTCTTAGCTATTAAAATTGAACCACTCTTCCCCCCCGCCCCCTGCCTGTTTCCTAGGCCTCCAGGCCCTCTCTGGGGAAGGGAGGGGCTGAACAGTCCACTCAGAACCCTGTGTGCAGCACAAGTGCTTTTGGGATGGAAATAACCTTCCCTCAGCAGTTGGATATAATTAGACGTCTCCTGGTGGTTTATTTTGCTGAAACTTTTAAGGAATTCTATCTACCCTTACGGATAAATTGGCTGCTTCTTTAAAACCCCATTATATCTGACAGGAAGTCAACATTTTACCTGAGAAACAGAAACACTGGATTGTAATGGGAAAAAATTAGCCTCTTAAAACCTGTCAGACTCTCAAGGTTGTGAGTTCGATCCCTGGTACTGATTGAAAAAAAAAAAACACCTGTCAGACAACTGAGATTCTTCAGCGCTTCCCCAGAAATGGAGGTCTGTGCACCCCTGCCCCTCCATGCCCTTCCTCTTTGGAAGGCTGCCTGTTTCCCCCAGGTACACATGGGGTCTCGGATTCATTCTCCCATTTCACTTTACTCTTGGTGTACAACGGGGGCCAAGGGAACCTAGCTCTAATGCTTTTTCTTTTGCAAGTTTTCCGCTAATGATAAAGGAACTAGAGAGAACCCCGGAAAGTAAGCCCCGTGCTGCTCACCTGGAAGGTTTCCAAGGACTCCCGATGACAATGTGTGTACCGTGTGCCAGCACCCGGACACAGCTGCAGGACGCAGGGAACAGGTGGCAGATGAGACAGGTACAGCTTGAAATACTGACACTGGTCTTCAGATAATGAAGTGTGGCTTTTTTCTTTTTGGTTTTCTGAGACAAGGTCTTGCTATGTAGTTCACGCTGGCCTTGAATTCATGACGATCCTCCTGCCTCAGCCTCCTGAGTGCTGGAATTATAGGCGTGCAGTACCACACCTGGTGTGGAAGTATAATTTCTGATTCATGCTTTGGAATCATGTACGAGTTGTACAAGTTCTTGTCATTGTAAATACTTCAGGTAAAAGTAAGGTGTTTTCCTGCTTTCCTTCCTGATAATGCAATTGTCCTTTCAGCGATTTTTTTTTTCCCTCCTAGACAGGGTCTCACTATGCAGGTCAGATTTGAGCTACGTAGCCCAGGCAGGCCTCAAACTTGCAGCGATCCTGCCTCTGCCTTGCAAGTGCTGGGATTATAGGTGTTGTACACTACCACGTCCAGCTCTGCTGTCTTAAAATGTAAAAGGGCTGGGGATGTAGCTGGGGTGCAAGGCCCTGGGTTTAATCCTCAGACCCCCATTCTGCCCCAGTGACATTTTCAAAACAGCATGTGAATTTAATGGTAGTGCAGAGCCATGGTGTGAAATGAATTATCTGTGTGCACTTTGCAGAGACAGCCCTAAGTATGCATTTGTTGGAGCAAAAATCCTAATTTTCTGGGTGAACTTTCCCCGATGCTCCAGGCCACAGAAAAACTGCTCATGTGAAATAAAGATGCAAAAATTTGAGATTAGGTGGAAATAGATTTAAAGGCAGGGAGGCTGAAACTGAAGGACAAATTAGGGATATCTGAAAGCCTCAAGGTACATCCTTGTTATAGCCAAAAGCCAGAAGACAGACGCCCATAGGCGAGGCTGAATGCTTGCCAACCTACGACATTCCATGTGCTGACGTGGGCGGGCCTGGCATACAGCGGCCTGCGGACCAGATCATTGAGAGCTTCACAGCCGTGTCACCAAGTCACTACTGAGAAATGAGCTGAGCTCCTGCACATTCGCCAGAATTGTGGTGCTGGCGTCACGCTGCAGAAAGCTGACCTGTGTAACTGGGATTGTGAAGTGCAGTGCTGCGGCCACCCTGGGCAACTCGGAAGACAGACGGGCCCCCTTGGCCTCGAGGTGAATTTAGGCTGCTGTTTTCCCCTGCTGCCCACTGCAGTCTCTGTGATGTGGCAGCGGCTCTGCAGGCCTCCTAAAGTGACACAGGTGATAAAACATGTATGGAGGTGACCAGTTCCTACTTAGCTTGAGGATCGGATGTGGGTGTTGGTTGTAGCAGTTGGGATACTTTCAAAAACAGGCATTAAAGGGTGCAGAGTCCTGGATGCGATGGATGGCCACCCCAGCCGCCTCTTCTGGAAGCTTCAGTCCCAACTCAGTCTCTAGCGGAGTAGCAAGTACCGGTGCTAAGCCCAGAAACCTCACCGCGCACTGCTCGGGATCAGCGGCTACTCTGTGGCGGCAGCAGGGGAATGGTCATGCTGTTTGCAAATACCGTAGAAGTTAGTTCTGGGGCTTGGAGTTTAGCTCAGTGGTAGGGCACGTGCTTATCACCTGTGGACTCTCTGGGTTCAGTCCTTGGCACCAAAAGAAGTAAATTCTGGTCTATAGCCTTGGTGGGGGGAAGAAGGCATTATACAATTTTAAAATAATACATTCCAACTCACCCAAACAGTGTTAACTCTTGTATTGTAAACGTGCACTGAAAGTAAACAAAAAGCCCTCCAAAAACTAAGCTGGGTGAGATAGCACACGCCTGTAATCCTTGCACCATAGGAGGCTGAGGCAGGATGATTGAAAATTTGAGTCCACTCTGGGCAATTTGGTGACTGCATAAGACCCTGTCTCAGAATTGGGGAGAAAAAAAAGGGCTTTGAGGATAGGGCTCAGTGCAGAGGCCCTGGGTTAAATCCCAAGTATTGTAAAAACAAAAAAAGCTGTAACAGTGGTAGACTGTTCCTGGGTTTGATACATAGGGCCACCAAAAAAAAAAAAGGAAAAAGTTTACAACATTATAAAATGTCATCAGCCCTCTCACTAAAATGTGTCTTTGCCATGTAAGACATTTTCATAATTATTCATATTAAATAACAAAAAGATTGTTTTGAGACAGGATCTCGCTATGTAGCCCGAGGCTGGCCTTCAACTCGCAGCAGTCCTCCTGCCTCAGTTTACTGAGGGCTGGGATTACAGGTGTGCACTACCCCCTTTTGACCTGGAAAGTGGACTGTTTTGATTGATCAAACCTGGATCTTGTGCATGTCGCCTATCCTTTAATTTTTTTTCAAGAGTTTAGAAGGAGGCTAAGGTTAGGTCCGGCAGAAGGCTGGCTGCAGAGGAAGCACCTAACACCAGACAGCTTTTGGCCAAGGTTTCTGTAGAGTGTGGTTGACTTTTTTGGAAAGCTGGATGCCAGGCTTAACATAAGAAGGCAAACAGAAGTTAACCACACTTTGCCCTCTGCTTCTCTGACAAACTCCACAAGAAACAGCACTTTGGTCTGAGAGCCCAGAGTCACAAATCAGAGTTCAGGTAACCTTGTCCGCCAGCATCCTGCAAGGGCTTCAGGAACAGATCGAGAGCATGACTCCGATCATTTCACGCCTCTTACAGAATCACATGGCCATGCACTCAAGTCATCCTGCACGTCACTCCCGTGACACCCAAACCAGGACTGACAGCTTTTCACTCGCACCACGCGTGACTAGGAAAAAACAAAGCAAAACTCTTCCAGAAACTTCTAGCTTCATGTGGTCCAAAAGATTATGGTTTTGTTCTGAACTTACTATCATTCCTGAATAAACAATTTAGTTATTTATCCTGATCTTTCAAGACAGGGTGTTACTATGTAGTTGAGCTGGTCCTATGCAGCCCAGACTGGCTTTAAACTCCAGCGATGCTCCTGCCTCAGCCTCCTGAGTACAGGAATACAGGAATGTGCTACCACGTCCAGCCTATATAAGCAATTTTAACTGAAATTCAGACTAATGCTTGGCTGCTGGGGTGGTATACACACACCTGCAATCCCAGCTACTCAGGAGACGGCAAGAGGGCTGCAATTCTGAGGCCAGGTTGCACAACTCAGTGATTCAAAATGAAAGATACAAAGTGCTAGAGGTGTAGCCTACTGGTCAAGTGGGTTCAGTTCCCAGTACTGGGCAGGGGACTAATTTCTGGTGAAAAGCACTGGTTTCATAACTATTTGCATGGGCCTGAGATGGTAAGATGCAGTTTTTGAATTCTGGTACATTCTAGTCAAGATAAATCTTTAAGCAAACAACTAAAACTCTCAGATCTGTTAAACTCACGATGGGCAGCCCTGCTGGAAACCAGCACTCCCTCCCACAGCCACGGAGGTTGGCTTCGTCTGCTGTGACGGACACAAAATGCAGAGGCCTGCCCAAATGGTCACAGAAGCTTTATTACCACAGGGGAAAGCGGGGGCGCCAGCGAGCCCCACACAGCCTCGGAGTGGGTGTCTCGGCAGTCAACAGGGAGGCAGCGGGCTTCTGGCGACCCCGCTGCCCCGCCGCTCCTTAGGGAGAGGCCTCTGCCGGGCTGGTGGCTGCGTGTGGCTCAGGCCAGCCTGGACGAGCAGGCTTCTTCCCGGGCATGCACAACAGCTGCAATAGCTCTGTGAAATGGAAAGCAGATGCAGTGCTCGGCGCTGGAACGCATGGCACCGTCATGACAAGGAGCGGAGAGGTGGCCCTAGGCTCTAGTGGGCGGCCGTTCTGTCACGTAAGATGCTTTTGACAGTTAAACCCTGGCAGGGCCTGGCCCCCTGCGAGCAGCAAGCAGTACACATTTTCTTTTAAAACTCGTTATCTATTATTATTTGGATTTTGAACAAAATTGATGGAGTAGGAGCCAGTGGAAGAATCTTGTCTGATCTGGAAATTTTCTGTGGAGAGGCCAAAAGGTCGGAGAACCAAGTTCCCAAGATCTTTTAGTTTACCTGCAAAGTAAAAGCAAAAGCTCAGATGAATACAGGGTGAACAGAAGCAAGAGGCCGTCAGCTGGTCTGGTACTCCTGTCTGATGGAACAGGAGAAGCAGCCCCTGCAGTCAGAGACGCCCGCCTGTGATGGCAGGAGGCCTTTCAGGAACGCGGTGCACACGCAGGTTCCTATGGAGTGCAGATACTAAATGCTTGGGGAGCTGGCTGGAGGGGGCCAGGCAGGGGAACAGGGATCTTGTGTGATCTCTGGAAGAATTTAATTTGAAACAGGCACCAAGGGACAGGGAGACAGGTAGCAAGGTGGGCACACCTGTGGCTCCACCAAGCCAGGCCTGGTGGCCTCCGGCTCTCACACCACAGGCCACTGAGGCCTTGATAGCTGAGCTTTCACAGTGAATAATCTGTGGCAGTGTGAAGAATGGATCAGAAAGGGGGGGTGGCCCAGGGTGGTTCCGGCAGTCATACAAAATTAGCATAGCAGGGCCAGGGATACAGCTCAGCAGCACAGCGCCTGTCTGGCAAGCACAAGGCCCTGAGTTCAACTCCCAGTACCAAAAAGAAAAGGAGTCGGCAAGCATTAGGGAAAAGCATTTATTCAGTGAACAAACATTCCAACAATGCTGGAGGAGGCAGCCTGACACCACCATGCTCAAGGGAACGTAAAGGAACACAGCCAAACAGCACTGTCCGGACAATTCGCCTTTTGCGTTTTGTGACAATGACAGCAAAACGGGCAGCAACCTTTGGTGCAGATCATGTTCCTCAAGGTACCAGCCACTCCCGAATGCTCCTGCCTCTAGCTCAGAGTCTAAAGCAGCTTTCTTCTACCCCAAAAAGGACCATCTGGCGCAGTAGCCTGTCTGCTACACTCCGCGCTGGCTGCCAAACTCTACGCCTTGCTGGCTGGACCCTCAGCACCGGGCTTGCCCGCTTTCACCTACAGCAAGCCTGGCGCCTTTCCTCAGCTGCAGGTGTCAGCGCGGCTCTCCCTGTCAGGGTCTCACCCCCGGCTGTGCTCAGACGGATCAGCACTTGAGACCAGTGCTCGCCGGGGACCAGGTTCTGATCGACGACGGTAACTCCCCTGCCTCATAGTAACCCAGTGGCTCACTCCGCATGATTTCTCTTTGGAGGCAGCCATGTGCAGACAGTTTACCTTGAGGATCACTGGGGATGCTGTTTCTGTCTCCTTTAGAGCACCGCAGTTTCAGTACAAGCACAGCCCCTGTGGGGCCTTCTCCTCCACGCAGAAGAACCGAACTGCATACAAGGGAACCTAACCCTATGTGCCGCGCAGCTGACTGACTTTCCTCTGAGCAAAAGGCAAATCAAGAGAGGGCGGAGCACAAACAAGATAAAACTCCCAATCCAAGTTCTTTCTGTTTTTAGCTCTGGGATGAAAGTAGAGGCTGACATAAGAACTGTCAAAGTTGGCCGGGGATTTAGCCCAGTGGCTTAAGCGCCTGCCTGGCAAGGGCGAGGTCGTGAGTTCGATCTCCGGTACCAAAAAAAAAAAAAAAAAGAACTGTCAAAGTAGCAAGAGCGAGACAAATGGGGCACTGAAAAAAGTACTGACATTTCCTAATAGGAGAACCAACGCAGCAGAGGGAGGCGCAAACTCTTGCCCACTACACAGTGTGCAGTGAAGAATGCCAGGCAGGGCGGAGAAGCAAGAGAGAGAGCAAGGAAGGAAGGGAGACAGGACTCCAAAATAGCAAAACAAATCATAAACAGGACAGGCCATGTGTGATGGTGCAAACCTGCAATCCCAGCACTCGGAAGGCTGAGGCAGGGGGATCTCTGTGAGTTTAAGGGCAGCGTGGGCTACAGTGAGACCTTATCTCAAAACCAACCAACCAACCAACCATAAGCAGGAAAATACCAGGCAGCTCAAATAGAACGTTGGGTCTCTGTCCAGGAACTTCACTCCTCTTAATCAAGCAGCCTGTTTTTAAGAGGATTTCTGATTCCAACTATAAAATGCTTTGGTGAATAAATACGGAAACTAAGTATCTGGTCAAATGAAACCATTTCTCCCATTCTCCTACCCTCTACGCCCCTTACTATTTATCCCCACTTCCTGCCTCTGACATCCTCTCAAACACTCAGGGGAACCTCAGTGCCCTTTCTGAAACAAAAGCTCGCTAATGTTATTGGTTCTAATGGTCACATCCTCGGGGACTTCAACCCTTAAGGGTTACTCCATGAAGACACGTAACTGTTTTCATGAAATCGTGGGAAGATTTGGTGGTATTCTAGCTTGAGAGCTGAATTATTTTTGCATTCCTGAAAAAATTTCCAAGAAAGAATATGGAAATTTGGTTTCTGAAGAAGCTGATGCCCTAAATCACACTGCTCTTTGTAGAGTAAAATGGCTACAAACAATAGTTACTGTTGCTCTCCCCACTACCCACTGCAAAGGAAGGGTCTCAAACCACATGCACTGCTCTGCTCTCCTCTAGTAAATCAAAGCACCTTCACCCTTGTTTCTACCCGTTTATGGTCAAGAAAAAGAAAGGAGAACTTACCCAACATCTCTTCTTTTAGCCTTTCATTTCGTTCTTCAATTTGCTTAGGTAATCTCTGAAGAAAAAGCCAGAAACAAGGATTGGTGAACAAGTCTTTGTCTTTATTTTGAATTTTGGAAACATTTAAAACCCAATGTACAGAGCTCAGTTTGGAGATATAAATACAGTGGTGCATGCCTGTAATCCCAGCACATGGGAGGATGAGGCAGGAGGATAGCTGAAAGTTTGAGATCAGCCTGGGCTACAAAGTGAGCTCAAGGCCAGCCTGAACTGCATAGGGAGACCCTGCCTCAAAAAGACAAAGAAAAATAAATAAATAAATAAATAAATACATACATACATACATACATACATACATACATACAGTGGTACCACAAACTCATGAACCTGATTCTTTCCACGATTCTGGTCTCAAACTAAACTGGACGAGAACCAAATCAAATTGAATGGTTAGGCTCAATGTTGACCTTAGGGGTAAATTTGATTCCATTCACAAGCAGAATTATGGAAAGAATTAAACTTGTGAACGGAGGCACCACTGTACTGTTCTTATGTTTGTGGGTAAGCTACACAAAAGAGATTTGTCTGGTGTACTGTTAATAGTCTCAGGAGAACCTCAAGGAAAATTTGGTAAATTAAATATAAACATTTCCTGAAGCCTGGCACAATGGCACACGCCTGTATTCCAGCACTTGGGGGGCTGAAGCAGGAAGATCACAAGTCTGAGCCAATCTGGGCAACTTAGTGATTTAGTGAGATCCTATAGCAAAAAAATACAAAGGCCTGGGGGTGTAGCTCAGCGACCAATAATTTAGCTACCAATAATTTAGACCAGATTTTAAGAGCTTTATTCTTTTGCCTCATTTTATATTTAATCTTCCTACCATTCAGAGATATGTTAAGTCTGATAAAGATTAAACTTACTTTTTAAATTGCTTTTATAGCTTAATCTATCAGCCTGTCTCTCACTACTCCACGTCCACACATTTTATTTACGTAGACATTTAATTCACACCTGAGATAGAAATACGAGGCTTAGAAGCAGAAAGACTGGGACTGGCGAGGCTGAGAGCAGCAGGCCCTTTAAGAAAGGGAAGCTTAGCTCAGGCTGTGCTCAGCAGGAAATGTGCGGGGCACATTCTACTTACTACAGGACGGAAGATGGTAACTGAATGAGACCAAAGAGAGAAACCGGGGCTGTAGCACCTGGAATACCAAGAAACACTTTGGCCTAACTGGAGTAACTCTAGTGAATACAATCTCCCCTGAGCACAGTGAATTGATCTCGTCACTCCTGGAGACTTAGGGTTACACTTGCCACCTTCAGAATGGCTGCCACACGGCACACGGCCACAGTGCGTTTGCAGCCACCACTTCAAAGGCCGAGCTCCCATACAGCTTGCTACGCTTACACATGGACTTCAGTTATGCCCCAGTGGATTAAGATTCACCGAGTATCAGAGTAGAAGGAAAAACACTTAAAAGCATACAGGTCTTACCATACAAGCTTCTCTTGCTTGATGCACTGATGGATCCTTTTCTAGTATCACTTTATAGTCTTCCAGGGCTTCGTCTAGTTTGTCCGTCTTCTCGTACAACTCTGCTCTCCTCAGGATTGCCCTGATGTAGCTGGGGTTTAACTGAATTGCTGCGAAAAGAGAAGAAATGATGATTTCACAAAAAGAAGAGGCCCATGAATCTTTGGCAGTATCAAATTCACTCACCATCTATCTCATAAGGGTGAAAGTCTGTGCCTGCGGTTGGCAGACTTTTGTCTGTCCAGAGCTAAACAGTAAAGATTTTCAGACCCGTGGGCCAGACAGACAGCTTCTGCTGCACTGCCCAGCAATTCCTGTAGCACGAACACAAATGCAGACCTTATACAGACAGGCGGGGCGCCTGGGTTTCATTGCACCTCTGCTTCTGGACAACGCAATCTGAGTTTCAAGTCATTTCATGTGCTGCGAAATGCGATCTTCTTCTGATTTAACTTCTAGCCCAGGCACCCTTTACCTGCGGGCTGCATGGAAACAGGTGGCGGTGGACCTGGCTCACGGCACTGGTTTGCAAACTCAGCCTCATCCCCAGTCCCGCTCTTCGGTTCCTCATCCTCCACCCAGTTCCGAGCAGGCGGCACAGAGGTGAGGTGTGCAGTGCAGGAGTAAGGCGGGATGTGAGGGGGCTGAAAGGGGGCAGGCGACAGAGTCCTGCCATTCCCTTTCCCTAGGACTTAACTGCCGAGGTCACATTTCTAGTTGAACGCTCACTGTCCCTTCACAAGACCCCTTCAGGACCTTTGTCATTGGCACAAGTGTTTTTTCCTCTACTCAGCCACCACTGCCCTAATAATCCTTTGGTGGGGTTTTTTGTTGATATTAGACAGGGTCTCACCACACAGCCAAAGGCTGGCTTTGAACTCACAGCAATCCTCCTGCCTCAGCCTCCGAAGTGCTGGGATTACAGGCATGTGGCCCAGCTACCACTGCTGGGTTTTGATTCATGTATACTCTATTTTTCCTACTGCCTTCTGAGCCATTTCTTTTCTTGTTAGATAGGAATGTCCTGGTTCTAAAATATTTTTGTCTCTTTATATAATATGCCCTTAATTTTCATTCAGTCATGCTGTCAGCAAACACCGATTAGCAGCTGTCTACGTATCTAATTAGCATGGCAGGAGGATGGTTGTAAACGGGATAAAGTCCCTGTCCTAATGAAGCTTCCCACTGTTCTAGTAAGGTGAGAGCAGGCAGCCACACAGGGAAGCAATTTCACAGAGTGCTATGAGGAGAGAGAAGGCGGTATGCGCATGAGTGGAGCAGTGTCATGGTTTATGTCGGTGGCTCCCAGGCCTCATGTATTTGCATTATGCATTTGTGATTGGTTCATTGTCTAGTGCTTGGATTGATGGTGTCAGTACTACACCCTCTTAGGGGGTGAAGCCAGGATGTGATGTAATGGCAGGAAGAAGGTGTGTCTCTCTATCTCTCTTGCCGGTTTCCGCTTGCGTTTTGCAACCGCCATGAACTGTGGCCCCACCATGCCACCCTGCCTTGGAGCCAACTGAGTATGGACTGAAACCTCCAAAAACTGTAAGAAATAAACCTTTCCTTTCCCAACTTTGGGCATCAGGTATTTTGTCTCAGCAATGAATAAAAAGTAAGACAAGCGGTAACCTCAGAGGGTGCTCAGAGCGCGCGGGAAGCCGGCCAGCAGGCCCACAGAGGGTCAGGTGGGAACACGCGCTCTGAAAGAAGGACGGCCTGGGCCAGTTACCAGCACAAGAGAGATGAGGCTGAAGGCACAGGGAAGGGCCAGGCCATGGAGGCCTTCCGGGTCAGGGGAAGGGAGCTGGGGCTGGACCAGAAGCACGGCGGGTTCCAAGTGAGTGGAAGCCATAACATGGCTGCACATTCATTCATTCTTTCATTCACTCACTCATTCATTCATTCCAGCACTGAGAGTCAAACTCAGGACCTTGTGTCTGCCAGGCAGGCGCTATGTCACTGAGCTCCATATCCGGCCCCTGGTTTGCACATTTAAAGGACAGCTTTGGCTGCAGGGAGGTGGCCAGCGGGGAGGCTCCTGCAGGGATCCCGATGAGACATGAAGCTGGTCACCGCGACTCCAAAGGGGTGGCCACATGACATCCATGTCTGAATCTGAGTCCGCAGGACCTGACAGTTAACTAGACATGCAGAATGAAAGGAGAGACCAGGGACCAGAGGCTGCACCTCAGCTGAACGAATGGACAGCAGTGCCGTTTATGAGGATGGAAAGAACGTCAGGTTTTAGGGAGTAAGCACAGCGGGGCACCTTTCACTTACAATGCCCAGCAGACCCCCGGGCGGGAGGACCACCTGCAGTGGGGTATAAGACTGCACATGACGCCGGGAAGCAGAGTGAGACGACAGCACATGGATAGCACTCACTGTTTCACAGTTCGCCAGTTAGTGACCCTCCTCCTCAGGAAAACGGTCCACTTGTTTCCCTTAATTGTACAAATATTTTGCTGTTCTAATTCCCTTTTCTTTTGAGGTAGCTGGGATTGAACTCAGGAAGTACATTTTATTTTTATACCTTTGTTTCACTTTATTTATCTATTTTTCTCAGACAGGGTCTCGCTATGTAATTCAGACTGGCCTCAAACTTGTGGCAGTCCCCCTGCTTCACCCTCTTGAGTGCAGGATCACAAGTGGGTGCCACCAGAGTTGGCTGTTTGTAAATTTTGACACAGGGTCTCTCTCTGTTGCCCGGGCCTGCCCGCATCTGTGATCCTCCTACCTCACCACCTGGGCAGTTGGGATTACAGGTGTGTGCCACATCTGGCCTTGCTTGAGTAGACATAGACACACTGTGGAATGCTATACCAAGCTAATTAGAGATGGTACTTAAAGCTTTAGACCTAGGTAAGAGCATGAAGGGAGAAAATAGACATAAAAAGAAACCTCATGGGAGACTAAGATCCAGGGGCTTCCAAACGTTGAGGTTGATAGAGAAGTCAGCAAAGGAGAGTAAGAAAGCATGGCCAGCAGCCAGGCAAGGTGACCCATGCCTGGAATCCCAGCACTCAGGAGGCAGAGGCAGGAGGATCACCCTGAGTTTGAGGCCAACCTGGGACACATAGTGAGTTCAAGGCCAGCCTGAACTGCATAGCACCCTGTCTCAAAACAAACAAACAAACAAACAAACAAGACCAACAACAACAAAAAAGAAAAGACTTAAGTAATCAAGAAAATCTCTTCTCTTGAAACAGATGGACTGGTTTCCACAGATGACAGGTCATCAGAGTGTGTGCTTACTAACAAAGTGGATGGGGTGAGAGCACGTGGAAGAGCTCCTGGACTTTAGCGGGCTGGAGGGAGCATGCAAGCAGCCTGGTCAGTGAAGAAAACTGCTGAAGTCAATGCAGAAAAGGAGGAACTCCCAGAATGCAGAGGAATAGGTCAAAGGAATTAAGATGCGAAAAGAGAAAAAGAAGGAGACACAATCTATACATAATACTGAATCAGGGCCAGGATACAGCTCAGAGGCACAGTGCCTGCCTGGCAAGCACAAGGTCCTGGTTCAATTCCTGGTCTCCCCCCACCAAAATAAAAAAACCAAAAGGAAAAAAACCCAAAACTGAATCAGAAGTCAAAGCAAATGAAGCTGAAACAATAATAAAAGAACTAAATGAAGAAATTTTGAACACTTGAAGTATGAAGTAGGCCTGCAAATGGAG
Organism: Dolichotis patagonum; assembly: GCA_004027295.1. NCBI lineage: Eukaryota > Metazoa > Chordata > Mammalia > Rodentia > Caviidae > Dolichotis > Dolichotis patagonum. The sequence continues at coordinate 17,913 of PVJX010006912.1, forward strand.
AAGGCTCATAGGATGCCTTTAAAATTTAATGAAAAAGCCAGGCGTGGTTGTGCATGCCTGCAATCCTAGCACTCAGGAGGCTGAGGCAGGAGGATGGCCACTAGTTCAAGTCAGTTCAAGGCTAGTCTGAGCTACATATTGAGACCTTGCCTCAAAAAGACAAAAACAAAACAAAAACACCAAAACAAAGAAACAAACAAAAAAAACCACCCAACAACAAGGAAATATTAATGAAAAGAAAGCAACACCTGGATGCATCTTGGTGACTTTTTTAAATTTCAAGGATAAAGAAAAAGGCTTGCAAGTATCCAGACAGAGCAAGTAGGTTATCTAGGCAGAAGTCAGACTGATGGCAGATTTTTCTCTCCAATTCTGAGTTGTTTCTGTGGTACCAGGACTCAAACTCAGGACCTGCTTGCTAGGCAGGCACTGCTGAGCTACATCCCTGGCTTCTCTCACAATTCTAAATGCCATCATAGTGGAACAATATCGCTAGAAATGTAAGGAAAAATAATTCTGAACCAACAAGGGTATACTCTGACAAGTTATTATTTCTATATGAAGGCAGCTGGAGGACATTCTCAGCTACCATGCAGTTTAGAAAGTATATTGGCTGAATGTGGCGATGCAAGCCTGCAATACCAGCACTTGGGAGGCTGAGGCAGGAGGATCGCTGCAAGTCTGAGACCAGCCTGGGCTACAAAGTGAGAGTGAGGCTGCCTGAGCTGCAGAGCAAGACCCTATCTCAGAAAGACAAAATAAACAAAAGTATATTGAACAAGAATTTTCTTTGAAGAATCTGCTCAGTGCTTTACTGCACTCAACAGAAAAATTAAAAATAACTAATGAATAAGGACACAATTACATGAAAGATTTGATGATAATCATTAAAACTAGTTAAGAAATACTTTTCTTTTCTTTTTCTTTTTCTTTTTGAGACAGGGTTTTGCTACGCAGTTCAGGCTGGCCTTGAGCTCACTTTGTAGTCCAGTCTGGTCTCGAACTCACAGCGATCCTCCTGCTTCAGCTTCTGAGTGCTGCAATTACAGGCGTGAGCCACCATGCCCAGCCTAGAAGCACTAAGTCTAAAACTGCTACACGTAGGGTAGTAAGATTAAATGAAAAAATTGATCTGTAAAATAGACCTAAAATTTTCAGTTTATGTAGTTTTCTGTTTTTTTTTTTTTTTTTTTTTTTTTTTTAAGCTGAGTCTTTTTATGTAGTTCAGGATGGGATTGAACTCACTACATAGCCCAGGCTGGCCTCAAATTTGCAGAGATCGTCCTGCCTCAGCTTTCTGAGTGCTGGGACTATACTCATGTGCTACTATGTCCAGCTACTTTATATAATTTTAAACTGTCAAAGTACATGCCAAATATTCAATAAATTGGACAAATAAGTACTGTTTTTCTCATGCAATAACGATGCAAGTTATTATTTTTTTTGGTTGTTTTTGAGACAATGTCTTGCTGTGTAGCCAGGCTGGCCTCAAACTCAATGGCAATCCTCCTGCCTCAGCCTCCTGAGTGCTGGGATTACAGGCGTGCACCATCCCACCTGGCTAAAGATGCATGTTAAGCCAGAAGTGTGTTAAAAGTGCTTCATCTCTGTGGACAGGACAAGAACAGTAAAGACATTCTAAATGTTAACTTGACAAAACTGGAAAATGGTAGTTTTATTTCTCTTAAAAAAACTAGCAAGTTCATAATGTGAATACTGATACTGTAAGAAGAAAACTTCCAAAACTATGGTTGACGAGGGGTGGCCGTGTTTAATCTACTAAATTGAGAAAACGAGGAATCACTGCCACAGATGGCAGATCATATGTCATTCATCCTTGAATTGTGGACAAAAATAGCACATATGCATATCCAAGTGTCTAGAACCGAAAAAAATTAAAAATAAAACAAATAATAAAAAGTAACAAAAGAAAAATACTAAGGAAGCATTAAATTAGCACAAAACATACTGACAGAGAGATAGAGGTGAATTATGCTGATAAACTGGTTAAATCCCAACTAATAAAATCCAAATTGAGTAAAAAAATAATTTCTGATGTATAATACAAGAGTTAAAAGGATCACAGAAACTCTTTACCTTATAGAAATGGAGAGCAACCTTTCTATTAGGCAGAAGCAAGGAAATAGCAAGATATTTCATCTGTAAGACCACACCATTCATATTCAAGGTTATTGTTTAGTATCTTGATGTGGGTGGTAGTTTTACGATTGTAAACTGATACATATTTAAAACATATTTAAAATTAGTGCATTTTATGTACACAAACTTCCCTAAGTAATCCATTATTAAAGAGAATAGACATAGGAAGAAAAAGAAAGAAAAAGAAAAAGATACTTTCAATTGTTCTTTGCATATTTCCTAACACAACAGAAGCTGGCTGAACTACTCATTCAAAGTCCGCTTACTCTGAGGTGAGGCAATTACTATCAGTCATCTGAAAATGCTGAACTGCGAAGGCACAGAGGAAGCACACACAAGTTCCAGCGCATCCCTGTGGAGAAACCCTGTGTCTGTGCAGCTGAAGTACTGCTTATGAATGCCACAGGTCCCAAGAAAAAAGAAGCTGTACCTTTGCTGCAGTCGCTGATGGCTGCCTCCTTCTTGTCCTGAAAGGAAACACAGACAGTAATACGTACTACTCTAGCTCTATCTTAGTGGCTCACAGGACCACTGACATGGTCATTAATAATTGTTCCTGGAGATACACAGTGCTTTCCAAAGAAATCTCATGAAAATATGCATAGAATCCCCAATTAATAATGGACCTAAAAGCCTCCTGGAAACAAACATTCTAGTAGCTTCTTTTCCTTGAAGATTGTTCTAACTGACCTATTACATTTTTAAGACCTGTTACGTTAGAATGTGGACACTAAGAAAACTTTGTGATCAATACACAGAACTGACATACGAAGAAATGGATTAATTACCCTCCTCTTTGGCTAGCTGTTATACCACATATAACATGGAATCATAACAGAAATCATAGAGAGAAGACAGTCTTCCTACAGACAGTATAGCTTATCATGTAATCTCGGTTATGAACATCACCTTATCCACTGATGAGACAAAAATACTAACAATTCACCAAATTTATATATATATATATATATATTTATATGTCCACATCAATCCAGATGATAATGTACATAATAGGGGCCAGGGATTTAGCTCAGCAGCATAAACGCCTGCCTGGCAAGCACAAGGTCATGAGTTTGATCCCCAGTACCAAAAAAAAAAAAAAAAAAAAAGTACATAATATATGATGCCAGGAAAATCTATATAAGGCAAGGTACATAATAAAGGCAGCACTTTAGCTGGGCATGGTGGTGCACATGTGTAATCCCAGCACTTAGGCTGGAGGGTCACTGTGCATTCAAGCCCTGGGTTACATAAGTGATTTCAAGGCCAGTCTGCATGACACAGTGAGACCCTGCCTCAAAAGACAGTACTTTGGAATAAATCCAGGGACTTTACACTGAGCTACATATATCCCAGGCCCTTTTAAAATTTTGAGACAGGGTCTCTACGTTGCAGAGGCTGGGCTAAACTTGTGATCCTTCTGCCTTAGACTCTTGAGTTAGCTGAGATTACAGATATGCACCACAGCGTTTGCCCTCCTTTTCTGTTTTTAAATACTCTATTCTTTTGGGGATTTGCCTGCTCTTCTGTAGCTCGCCAGACCTACAGCCGAAACTGCTCTAACTCAGGTTTGCTATTTCCCTCCTCAGATATAAAATACAGAGCCTGGCTAGGTGCATTCAGTCAGGGATGCTGAACTTGTGAACCTGTCTTTCTGAAACTGTACTTCTTAAGTAGTTCACCCAGCATTTCTTGGAAAATACAAAATACGCTCATTCAGCTGCATCAGTGTACTAATCTTGGAAACTTTCCAGTCTGTTAGGATCTTAAAGTATCAAAAGTGCAACTTAAAAACCAAAAACACACTAACAAGACTATCTTTGTATAGGAAACAGTAACAGAGCAATGCTCTTTTGAATTCTCAAGTTTGCACACAAAAGACTACCAAAACCATACATTTTCCTGACTCAAGAGCTAGTTGCCAGGCATGCAGGTGCACATTAAACTCACGAGGAGGCGGCAAGAAGATCAAAGCTCGAGGCCAACCCGGAGTACATACTGAGTCCCTGTCCCCCAAGAATATCAGAAAAACTAGTCTAGAATGATGGGCTAAGCCTAGAAGTATCACTAACTTAGACTGTTGTAGAAAGAGAGAATTCCAAAGCCCCAAGAGTCAAATGGGCCTTTTCCTCTGACAATGTTCACATATTGCAACATCAATGTCCAGTCTGACAATGTGGCTGGAGGGAGAAGCAGATGCAAAATTATTAGAATTTATTCGCTATGTATAAAAACTGTTAAATGTAAATTCTGATCCCTGGTAGACTACACTAGTAGCTTTTTAAAACTTTCTTTTAATTGTTTTGTGAGACAGGGTTTTTCTATGTAGTTCAGGCTGGCCTAGAACTCACGGTAATCCTCCTGCCTCACCCTCCGGAGTGCCCCGATTACAGGCATGCATCTGTAATCCCACACCCAGCCCGTATGTTTTGACATTTAAAAAATTTTTTTTCTTTTCTTTTTGGAGGGCTGAGAATTGAACCAAAGCCCTCATGAATAGGCTCAACTGTTGAGCCACATCCCCACACCCTTTTTACAATTTTGACAGAGGGTCGGTCCCATTAGTTGCCAGGCCAGCCTCTAATCTGAATCCTCCTGCCCAGGCTCCCAAGCCAACAGGATTACGGGCATGCACCACTCCCACCACACGCACCTCAAATACAATTTAAAATAGACTTAAAATAATTGTTTCATTTTTCCTAACACAAAATGTTGGTTTGTAAATTCTGTAAAATTATTTTTTGTCTCTTGCCACATCAAACACTCCAAAAACAGTTTATCTTGGAGACCAAATCCAATTATGTAAGTTCTAGTTACAAACAAAACCCTTTTCGTGTGCCCAAGTATTCAAGCACACATTCTCCTCCCCATCAGAGGGTCTTTCTAACAAAAAAACGTGGTCACCCTGACTGACCTCAGTAGAGGCACTGGAGAATTTCAGGCACTATCAAGACAGTGATGGTAAATACCTAATCTAAACCACGCAACCAACCAACCAACCAACCAATCAACCAAAAAAGTCACTTCCACTTTGCTCGAGCCAGCTTTGTGATTGCTTAAATGTATGTTACTGCTTACATGTATTGTGACTGCTTAAATGTATGTCAGCTGCATAACCTACACACTACATATTAGGTAGCTATTCTGGAGGTAGGAAGTGGTAGCTAAACAATGGCTGTATTTTCTTTAAAAATATTCTCTTTATTTAAATATAGCCATACTAATTAAATTGACTAAGAAAATTAGACTCAATGGCAACAAATTTTACTGTTAGTGCCCCTGTATAAAATAAATGTATTTGTACTCTTACCTACTCTACACTCACCCTCTATAGCAGTTCTGAATCTTTTGGAAATGCAAAGAGCATCTGAACTGTTCTTTGACATCTACTTTGCATTTTGGGAGTGGTGGGTACCAGGAACTGAACTCAGCACTTCATGTTTGCCAGGCAGGCACTGTGTCACTGAACTAAATTCCCAGCCCCGAACTCTGCATTTAAGAGGGATTTTCATTCTAACTGCTAGGTATTTCATAGGGTGTTCCTGTTTTCACAAATAAAAAGCAGTCTTAGGAACAGACATGTTTAAGTCTAGGGTTTGTGTGTGTGTGTGTGTGTGTGTGTGTATGTGTGTGCCTTTTGAGCCAGGGTCTTGCTGTGCAGTTTAGGCTGGCCTTGAACTCGCTATGTAACCCAGGCTGGTCGCCAACTTGCAATGAACCTCCTGCTTCAGTCTCCTGAGTGCTGTAGTTACAAGTGTGCACCACAACGCCTGGCTTTAAGTCTAGAGTTTTAACTAGTATTTCCCTGTGCTTTTGAGTCTTTATCTAGAATTCCAGGAGTCTAAAATAAGCAGCTGTTGCTATTCCTGGACATGTACTACTTGGCTCCGTGCTTCATTAACCTGCCCTAGTTCAGTGGAAACTTGCCAGCCTTCCTTCCGTGCAAGTATTCACTCAATCACTTTAAAGAAGAAGGTCAACAGTAGTCCAGAATATTCTTCTATTCTCCTTGCACTCTTTGCGCATCAGGGAAACACACATATAGGAGAAGAAAAACAGAAACTTTAAGCCCCTGTGCTGGTTTTGGAGAGAACTACACTAGGCAACGCTGCAAGATCACATGCTTTTTAAAAGGAAAGGGTCAAAGATACACACCTGTTTCATCCTTGCAGCAGCTCTATTGGAAAACAGAATAGATCTGTCTTTCTGGAAGCATGCCGGGCACATCTGAAGGGCCTGACTGTAGGAGCACTCAGCTTCTACATAATCTGAAGATGACAAGGTAGAGAACGAGCAGTCAGCATTTTATTTCTGATACTACTGAGTTCCACAGACTCTCAGGATGCACAGCTTCCATTCTCAAGACCAAGGGTTTTGAATCCTTTCCTCCTCATCTCTCATCACCGAAACAGTATTCTTTATGCAGTCCCCCAGGGCATGTGAGAAACAAAGGCTGACTGTGCTGGCAGTGGGGAGTGCACAATTCCGGGGGTAGTAGTGCGCCCTTCAGCAGAGATGGAGACCCTTCCAGAGCTCAGAGACAACCAGCAATGGCTGCAGCACACGTGCCACAAGGTCCGCCACCACTGCCCTAGATACTCAGCTTTCACTTGGGTTAGTGTTAAGAAAGGCGTTTTGAGACAGGCTAAGGAACTGGACAGATGACAGAAGTTGAAGTGTGGGATCCATAACTCAGGATAAAGCAAAATAATCCCATGGCCAGGGGATGGCTCAGTGGTAAACCATTGGTTTGGTGTGTGCAAGACCCTTGTGTTTAACACCCAGTACCAGAGTGGGGGAAAACCCTACATGTGTATTTTCATTAAAACTATTATGCTTTCTACGAGTCAGTCTGACTAAAACTGTTACCTATGCAATGTTTGTAGAGATACACTGTGCTTCAATACTGGGATTATGGGTGTGGCCTACATACAATATAAAGGACAGAAAGAGTCTTCTCTCCAGGCTCTTTCCCTTCTACTCTTGTTGCTTGTGCTTGTTTTCTGATACCATGATCTGTTGTTCCTCTGCCATGTGCCATTCTGCCTTGGAGCCAGCTGATTATGGACTGAACCCTCCACAAACTGTGAACTAAATAAACCTTTCCTTCTCTAACTTTGGATGTCAGGTATTTTGTCCCAGCAACAAGAGAAAAGTAACCCAGACAGGCACTCAACAGAGGAACCACGATGTTCTGTGCATTTGCAGACTCCCAAAATGTGAGCTAAGTAACCTCTTTTCTTTATAATACTGGCCCATCTCAAATGTTTGGTTGTAACAACTAAAAGCTAACAGCTTTAACACAGCCAAAGAAAAAACAAGCCGATCCCTAGGCTGGAGTGGCTGGGCCCACTTCACAGCACTGGAGCACCAGAGGAATGGCGACCCATTTACAGCAACACAGAGAGGGCAGTGTTTTTCAGAGCAGCAGCTGAAGTTTCACCTGATTTGTGGACTGATAAAGGAAAAAACAAAAGAACACAAAAGAACTATGTTTGTGCCAATGACACACATGGTAACTGATTACTGCCAGCTGAGAATGATTTGGAACTGGTGAAAAAACAAACCCAAATTTCAGGTATCAAGGCAATAGCATACTGGGAAGAGCTCAAGTTTGCTAGCTGTTTCCAAATGTTCTCTGCTATGTTTTTATAGACTCTAAAATGATATGAGGAATCAAAACAACCAGATACTGTGTTAAAATTTATCTTACCTCCTTTCTTAAACTGTTCATTTCCTTCTTCCTTTAGTCTAGTGCTCTCTTCTCTTCTTTTCTGAAAGAGATCAGAATATTACACACTTTATACCTTAGCACTTGACTGCTTTGAAACGCATCAAATTTGGTACTTGATTTTTATTTTCTGTCTTTTTGAGACAGGGATTCACTATGTAGTTCATGCTGGCCTTCAACTTGTATATTATGTAGCTCAGGTTGGCCTCAAACTTGCAGGGATCCTCCTGCCTCAGCTTCCTGATTGCTGGGATTACAGGCATGCGCCACCATGTCAGGCTCAATATATCTTGATCCTCATCCTTTGGCATTTGACACATAAGTTAGAACTTTGCGAGTGTCGACCACCTACCTACTCAGTACCCTTTCCGATTAAAATAATTTCTTTGGTACTTGTTGATTTTGGTACCCATGGTGCCTCCCAGAACCAATTAACTGCTAGTGCTGAGGCACTAATGTAATTTCTCACAATATTTTAGTGAACAAAGGGTAAGTTTTTTTTTTTTACATACAACAGGACTGGGGATTTAGCTCAGTGGTATAAAAGCCTGCCTTGTGAGGGCAAGGTTGTAAGTTCGATATTTGGTACCAAAAAAAAAAAAAAATTACATACAAGTCACTTATCCGAGGCAGCAATTTGGGTCAATTTTACCTAAGTCTCAGTGATAGTGAAAACACATGACCACCTAGCTAATCACTGATTGCATTCTTGATGTTTAAAATAAAAACTAGATGCTTTTTAGCATGTCTTTTCTTCCTGTTTCTTTTTTTTTTTTTTTTTTTTTGGTACCAGGGATCGAACTCATGACCTCAAGTTTGCCAGGCAGGCACTTAAGCCACTGAGCTAAATCCCTAGCCCCCTTTTTTTCTTTTTGTACCAGGGATCAAACTCATGACCTCAAGTTTGCCAGGCAGGCACTTAAGCCACTAAGCTAAATCCCTAGCCCTTTTCTTCCTGTTTCTATCTTTTACATGGAATGGCAATTCCAGTTTCAATTATTCCTATTTTTGTGACAGGGTCTTGCTATGGAGTTCAAGCTGGCCTTGAACTCATTTTGTAGCCCAAGCTGGTCTCAAACTCTCAACGATCCTCAGGCCTTAGCCTCCCGA